>JASDQU010790122.1:30329-46660 GCA_032191745.1 Picea mariana | reverse complement strand
CCAGTCCCATGTTATAGAGTTGTCCTGCAATAAGTTGGTAATCTGCTGCGCAAACTACTAGGTGCCTCTTCTGGGTTGCAGAATAATTCCTTGGGAAAGTCCATGTATTGAGGAAAGTAGCAATCGCTTCGAGGTATTCTGGAATGGGTTCAATCTGGAATAGGTTTGCATTGGGGAGTTGGTCTTCCACTGCTTCTCCACTTTACCCTGATTCTAGTCTTGACAGGTGATCTGGTCCTATGTTACATCTTCCAAGTTTGATAATTACCTCAAAGGAAAACTTCTGAAAGAGTAAGAGCCACCTGCAAATACTTCCCTCAAGAATAGGATTATTTACAAGGTATATTTCAATGCAAAATGGTCAGCAAAAAACTTAAAATGAGAACCTAGTAAATAGTGTTTAAATTTGTGCAACACATAGATCATATCCAAACCTTCCCTTTCGGTTGCTGTGTAGTTGCGTTCAACTTGAGACAATTTTCTGCTAGAAACGTATATAGGGTGATTAATATTCCTTTCCCTTGGTTGCAATAAGATGGCTCCTAGCACGACACCCGAAGCATCCACGTGTACATGGAATCCAATTTCCCAATTGGGGTATATAAGAATTGGTGCAGTACTGAATGTTTCCTTGAGTGTATCAAACGCCTTGTCACACTTAGTCATCCACCAAAATGCTTCAGACTTCTTCAGTAACTTATACAATGGTGTTGTAATACTGGCATATATTTTGATGAACCTACGGTAGTATCCTGTATGCCCAAGTGTCCTGTGCAACTATTTCACACTTGTAGGTGGCAACATGTTCAGGATAACCACAACTTTAGTTGGGTCTACCAGGACTCCTTCCCAAAAAATAATGTGGCCTAGCAGGTTGTCGTGTGGTAGTCAAAAAATACACTTACTCAGGTTTAGAGCTATCTATAACTCCCATCATCTATCAAACATCAACCAGAGTAGCCCTACATGCTCCTTCAGTGCTCATCCATGTAGACTTCTAGGACCCTGTGTATGAAATCACGAAATGTTGCAATAACAATCCTGGAGAAGACTGCAGGGGAATTATTTAGGTCAAAAGGCATTACTTTACATGCAAATGACTCCCACTCAGTTATAAATGTGGTATTCTTCTTGTCATCCTATGAAATTATGACTTGGTGATACGCTGAGAATCCATCTGTAAATGAATATGCTTCTTTCTCTGCAACTTGATATAATACCTCATCACTGAATGGTGTCAGAAATGGATCGTGTACACATGTGAAATTCAAAATCCTATAGTCAACATAGAACCAAATGTCCTTGGTACCCTTTTTTTTCTGCATGACTATGGGCCTAACCCATTCTGCTTCTTCAACCAGAAAGATTAGTATTTCTGTAAACATTCTTTCTATTTCTCTTTTGATCTTTTCTTTCAACTTGGGATTGAGATGATACGGTCAGTGCTTCATGGGTTTCGAGTCACGTTTTAGCTCGATCTTCATCTCTCCCATGGTTCCTTTTATTCCTTTCATTTCTGAAAATGTTTTTGGGAATAGGTATTTGTATTCCTGCAGTAGACTCTGGATTTCATTCATGGTCTTCTCATCCCAGTAATCCCCTATAGAAGTTATCTTAGGATTCTCTTCACTCCCTATGTTTACTTTCCAAAAATTTAGAGGATGGGTATAGGTTCTACTTGTATGGATAGGTGTAGTATCTTGGATTTCCCTAGCTCCCACAATTCCTTTAATATTGAGGTTCCTAAGTTCTTCTACTTCATTTGGTTCTTCCAGGTCCTTATCAACTTTGCAATAGGCTACCGGTATTCTGACAGGGCTGTGGTCTCGATTGGACTGAAGAAAATGGGAATGATCATAACATACCATTAGGATTTATTTAGATTCATAATCATCACTAAGTAAAATATTCTGAATTATTTGAAGGATTAGGTGGATCTCCAGAGTCTTACTAGTAAAAGAAAAATCTCTGCAAAATTGGTCTTCTAGCATCTGTCACTGGTTCGTTTGTCTCCTAGTCTCTTCATGGATGTAGCATGTTTTAGGAATTGCACCTAATGAGTGGAAAAATAAGTGAACCCATACCTGAGAAGTTACTTGCACAACTTTACATTCCTTGATGCACTGCTCAACATGCATTATGGGGTGAAACTTCCCATCGAACAGTTTCACTTCACAAAAATCCATGTTCATCTCTACTGTCACTTGATCGCCTCGAAGAAATATATTTGGAATATCTCTCTTTTCATCCTCCCAATCTAGAATTGAATCTCTATGAGTGGCCCACCACCTGGATGGGGTATCCTTCAAAGCTATGCCCAGAACCGATATCCTTTGCTCTGGATCAACTTTTCCATCTATATCAATGAGAAAGCTAATCAAATATGAAGTATCGTTGTATGTTGGGTGATCCCTCATCTCAGTTCCAATCCATCTCATTTCCCTGATAGTTGCGCAACGTCCTGAAAATATTTCATAAGAACCTTGCTACCAACTATCAAAAGCTAGTTTTGAGTCCTCCTTTGCTGACTGTATAATCCTCCAACTTACAGATCCATTTGCAGTGGGGTTGATGTAATTTGTTCCCATTCCTATTGTTACAATGTATAATTGGTCGAGAACTTCTGATTCCATGTTATTATCCACTGGCTCAGTATATATGGGTCCCATGTATGGATCTAAGGGATGGATTACTTTTACTTCATCTACTTCAAACGTCATAGTGTCCCTCTTTAGGTCATTGATAGCATAATTGTCATAAGCCAAATCAAGTCCCAGTAAGTCAAGGTAGGGGTATTCATCTCCCATGATTTCAATGACATCAAAATTAGCTATTGTTTTAACTCCATCAACATCTACTTCGACATCTTCTAGCCTTCCTACTGGAAAAATGCAATATTGATTTTCCATTCTCAGTTGGATGGGGGAATAAACTAACTGAGGTATCCCTAGAGCTTCCCAAGTTATTTTGGGTAAGATGTTGACATATGAACCCAAGTCCAGCATGATATATTTAATTTCGAAGTCGTCTAACTGGGCTTCCAACCTAAGTTCTTTTCTATTTTGCACCTTCATTCTTTGTATTCTCTATGTATTCTTCTAAGGGAGGTTGGTAGTTATCTTAGTTTCTCAGGCTCCCTCATCCCCCAAGATTAGGTACAAGGTGTTTCGCAAATTCTCAAAGGTGGTCATCTCCCAAGATCTCATATAATAATTGAAACCAAATATTGATTATAATTTGAGACTGGTCCGAGAGTCTTCTCAAATTTACAGGGTCTCGGAGTGAAGGAGGTGAGGCAGGAGCTTGAGCGATATTGGGTTGCAGGGTGACTTTAGGGGGGGTTTCTCTTAATTCTGGAGCAGATTCATCTTTAAATATTTCTAATGCATCTTTTAAAAATAGCTTATGTTTCAAAGGATCATACATGTCATCCTTGGGAGCTGCTTTCTGGAGCTTGGGCCGATTGTTTGCATCTGCCCTAGTTTTTTCTCCTCCTCGAGTTATGATGTCAAATTTAGGTAACATTTCTTCAACTTCTCTCCTAATTTTCAAACCTATGAAGTTAACTCCTCTTTGATGAGCCCGATCCTCTCACTTTGCGATCATATTTGGGCATTCTTCAGTTGCGTGGGTATTAGTTCTATAGTTTGAACACCATGGTCGTCTTGGATGGGGAATGTATCTGGTCATATGTCCTAGTTCATCGCAATTGTAACATCAACCTTGTCCTCGTCCTCCATTCCTCCCTCCTCTAAATCATGTTGCACTGCCACTTCCCTGGCCTCTTCTCGTCCCTTGGGGTGTTTTGTTTATTCTGAATGCAGTTTGTTCCAGTCTATCGGCAGGTGCATATAATGCCTCACATTCGTTTGTATCATGTGTCTTGGACCCACCAAATTCACAATGTATTGTATTGGGCATTGGTGAGTACTTCTACAAGATGGGGTAGTGTCTTGGTGCATGCCCCCAAGTCTGACATATTTCATAGTATTCAATCGTCTGAGTGGGTTTGACACTTGGTAAAGCGTTGTATTGAACTGGTGCATGAAATGGTGTAGTTGTTGATACCCTTGCAACTCTTCCCATTGGTCCTATAGGGGGGTGGCCTATTCCCCTTATTTGTGGACACTCAGTTGCCAGATGCCCCTTTATCTAGCATCTTGTGCATCAAACTTGAGGTCGTGCTAACTTGAGTGGAATTAATTCCTGAATCTTTTTCGTGAGTACAGATATTTGTCATTCTAGATTTGACATGTGTGAATCTACCAGAGGTCTGGTTATCCTTAGGCTCCTTGGGTATCCCGACATAGATTCAATCTTCATTGATTATTCCAAAGCCTCTGTCAATGTGGCTATATTCTATTGCGTCAAGGGTATTCGAGTCAAGGGTAGCAACCCTTGGATGTACCATTCCCTTTGATGGTCTTCATGAATTGGGTGTGCCAATATCCCAATAGAGTCCTTAAACTTATGAATGTATTCCCATGTAGACTGCCCCTTTCTCTGTTGAATCTCGCACTACTCAGAGAGAGCTTGCAGTTCTGACTGAGGTAGCTTGAATTTGACAATGAATTTTCCATGCACTTGGTCAAGGGTAAAGGCTTTTCCTTGTACCCTAGGCTCAATAGCCTTCATGTACCATTTGAGGGCATGAACCCTCACAGTAGTCTAGAATTATACTAACTTGTTCGCATCCAAGTTCCCTTTGGACCTCCAGATGGCCTCACATAGAAACCAATGTTGTTCTATGTCCTCATCCTCTTTACCCCAAAATTATAGGTATCAGGCAATCGATCCTCTTGTGTTCCCAGACATTTTCAGTGTTCTTGTTCCTATCAAAATAAATCCTAATGGCCTTGGTTGAGATTAAAGAGAAGACCCTACTATCCTCCCACTAGTTATGGTTGTGGGTCTTGTTGAACTGACTGAATTCGACAAAATAGGATTTGCATGAGTATGAGGTACTAAACTTACCAAGGGTATCGAAGGTGCATGGGGGATGGGTGACTCGGGGCTGGTTCCACCGACTTCTATGGGGGTTTATTTGATATGGGGTGGTCTCTTTTTCTTGTACTGGAGCAACCTGCTCTGCTTCATGGTCGATTCCTCTAAGTATCGGGACTGAATCATATTTGTCTTCCACAAGATACAGACCCTCATCCTCTCTTGCTTCTACACCTTCCTCATCTTGTCCGCTCTCCATGGGGATTATTTCTTTATGCACTTTTATTTCCTGCAACCTTAGACTAGCCATTCTTTCTTGTCTTTGCAACTTCTACAACTCCTCTATATTCCTTTCATCCATTCCTCCAGGTCCAATTTATTTCTGAAACACTTTGCATTGCTTCACTTCTCTCTTTACCTTTCCCTGCCACCATTTCTTAACTATGGCGGCTCTCCACAGGGCGCACTCACTTATTGTTGTTTTCTCTTCCCCCATATGTCAAAGAACATGTTCCCCTTCTTAGGTCATGAACCTACCCAAAATTTTCCCCACATCGAGTGCATGGGATAAGGATACCATCTCACGCGAGAGAATAAATAGCATCCCCTCCTGATCTGGATGGATCTAGGGAACATCAAAGAAGTTTCAGTAGTGTCCCAGAATGCACATAAGTATCCTAGGAGGCTCAGAATGGCCTCAAAAAGAAGAGAAAGGGAAAAACTCAAAATTCCCAAAACTTCATTAAAATGGCATGATCGCGGAGAGCGTGTCGCAAGATTTCTAACGGTGCAAATGGATCATCAAACAAAGTTACAGATCAAAAGTTATAAGCAGTCAAAGTTCAGTCAAACTTGGTCAAATAGGCAAAAGTCAAAGTGACACATGGCACCTATGCAAGGGTGACACGTGGCACAACTGAGTTGGCAAGATGATGTGGCATGGAAGACACATGGGCACATTCTATGATGACACGTGTCAAATTCATTGGCGAATCATATTGTGACAAGTGGCAGTTTTGGTGGACCAGTTATATGGTGCCACGTGGCACCCCTCCAATGGTTGGAATGTGCAAAAGATTATTCGACTCCCCAAGAGTCGACCTTGTGACCTCCAACAGAACAAAGGCCCCACACTCACGTGCTAACCACGATACCACGCAATGTTCCTTGTTTATTATATGTTGCATATGTCTTTTAAAGTATAAAGGTATTATGGGCGCTAAAGAAAGGGGCTAGGCCTTCAGCCCAGCCCCTGGTTACGTATTGTGCCACATGACCATAAGGTTCTGCCCACCTGGGGGATTAACTCAACCGCCTCCATATTTAGCATATTCCTCTATTGATTATCCATTCTTCCATTCTAGCCAACCTCCTCCAGTGCGCCAATACTGTTATAAAACATGTGTTAAAACTGAGGTTCGTGGGATTCGACCCCGGAACCTCTTCCAAACTGATGTCTAAGTTTAGCCAATGTAACCAACAAGCCAACAACTTCACTTATGGCATAACCGCCCAGAAATGGAGACAGCATGTGCATTCAGAGCCACACAACAGTGCATGGAGCACGAGAGTGGAGCGTGTCTGTACGACCTGGTATGGCCTATACGGAATCTGTACGAACTGTATGGATTTTGGCATGCAAACTGAGGCAAGGTTGCCTCTTAGGTCCAAAAAGTGCCCGACTCGGATCGAGACGTGGAGACAGTCATTTTTAGGTAAAATGGTGCCACGAATGCAGTGGTGATGTTAATTTCTTGATATGAGCAAAAATTCAGCATCTTAATTCCAAAATGAGTCATTTATTGCAGATGTAGTGGCACAATAACCGAGGCAGAGGTGTCTCTTGGGCCTGAAAGTGTTAGACTCGGATGGAGACGATTTGACAATCATTTTTGGGTAATTTGACGACGTGAATTCAATGACAATGTCTGTTTTTGCTGCAGAGCTTCATATCAACAAGCTAAGTGTTGGAGAAGCCAATGTAAGCATGCTTTTCATTATGTTGTTTTTTTTCATTAATTGTTGCAGCATAACATGCGTGTTATAGGTCTGAAGGAGCAGAGAGAAGCTGCAACAAGTCAGCAAGATCAACTTATTCCTTCTATCTATTTGTTTCTTATCTTCCTTTCATATCAAATCAATTAGTTATATGTGACAGAGAATATGTGGCACTTGCATGACAAGTGGCCAACGAAGCAGTTCTAATTCTTGTGGGTTCCGAGATCTTTTGTATGGGTTGCATATTTATGTTTTGGATCTGAGCAATAGATCTAAGGCTTTTGATGGATCCATGTTGATGGGGTCATATTTTATTCTTCATCTTTTTATGTATTGAGTATGTGGGAATGATGTCCATGTCAACATCATGGATGCCTCATGAGTATGAGAACTTGTGAAGTTGATGCATTCTTGATCACATTCCGATCTCTTGTTGTCGTCACTGAAGAGGGACTTTGGCCTTACAACTTGTAAAGGAGAGACATCATTACATCCAGAAGAATAAAGTGGTCAGGGTTTGGAGTATGACCCGGAAAGGTAGCCCACTGCAAGGGTGAACTCCGTTATCAAGTGAAGTGTCTTATCCATTATGTGTATTATGTTCTTATGTTGTTTTTTTCATGAATTTCCACACATAGGATGTTAAAGGCAAGCATGGCATATTGCACATAAGGAAGACTAAGAGGTTTTCATTCACTTTGAATTCAAGCACATAAGACTTCAACTTTACCTTTTATTGCAAATCGCTCAAGTAAAACGATCTATTACTGACCCTTTTGAAGGAGTGATAGAACAACCAATTATTGGAAACTTATCGCTCCTGGGATTAGATCATGTGGTATCAGAGCAGGCTTGATATCAATTGTAGGTGTTGAAGCTAAGGATGGAAAGGTCACCAAATCAATCGTGGTTCGATGAGCTTCAAGAGCTCAACCAAATTCTTCAAGCAGAGAATGTTGGATTGAAGACATTGTTGCATGTTGCAGAAGAAGAGAACCAAAGGTTGCAAGAGTAGTTGCAAGCCATGAAGATGCAGATAAGGGAAGGTTCTACGAATGAGATGGTGATAAGACCATCTTGTGACCATGGCAACTTCACCAGTTATGGGTGCGAGCATGACAATGCAAATGCATGCACACTTTTTCAAGCAAATGAAGATGACCTACATTAATCCATAAACCAAGGTGGATTCCTAGAAGCATCTTCCACTGAAACTTCTCACCAAGAACAACTAGACACATCTCAAGAAGCAGACCAAGAGTCCCAATTTGAGGTGGAGGTAAATAAACCATGTGTAATTCCTTTCTTGATTAATGCTGATGATTCTTTTGAAACACTTGAACAACATGCTTCTTGCATCGGCTTAAAGTTGATGAGAAAAATGGGATACAAAGGAGGAGGCCTTGGAACCAATGGCCAAGGTATTGTGGATCCCATCGAGGCAGTGGTTTGGCCTTGATATGCCAGGATAGGCTATGTCCCAAAAGATGTTGGAGAAAGCTCCAAAACCATTTAGGAAGAAGACTCTAGGACAGTCACTAAGACTCCAGAGGTCAACAGTTCATCATGAGATGAAATTGATTCAGTGCAGGCCGAGAGCACAACTTCTCATGATCAAGGATTCAAGACATCTCCAGGGAGAGATGAGAATCACAGTGACAGAGTTGAGACCAACTCTTCTTTCCAGTCTGACTCCAGAGGAAACTCATTGAGGTATAAGAAATCTCGAAACTCTAAAATGCCATTTGATTATAAGCATGTTAATCATATAAAACATAGCTTTTGGCATCAAAGACCATGCACTTTTTGTGGATTGAATAACCACGCAGTGTCCCAGTGTTAGAAGAGAAAAACCTCGTGCAGGAAGGTTATGGAAACCAGGAGAAGAACAAGGATGGAAGATTGCTTTCCACACACCGAAAAGAGTAGGGGGAATACACCTTTGAAGGAAAAAGGCTATTGCAGCCATTGTAGTAGAGATGGGCATCATGAAGCCACTTATTGGGCCTTACATCCAGATCTATGTCCAAAGAGGGACAAGAAGACCGAACAACCATCTCCGAGGGAGACAACCAGTTAGGCAGTGTTGCAGGAAAATCCACCACGAGGAGAAGACCAACTACCAGAGAAAGGACAACTCGGTAAAGAGGACATGTTCGACAAAATGGTTGAACAAATGGGGAAATCCTTTTGAGTTAGTCGAGAGTGGCCATATTTTGTAAATCACATGTTGCGATTCAGACCCCATGGAAGGGTATTGTGTAAAAGTGATAATTGTTGATATCACTTCTTTTCTTTTGGCACATGTTGATATTGTTAAGCCTTGTGAGGTTGTTTGGGTAAGGGTTTCTTATTGGAAGTCCAATGGACATGAAACTTAATGTAATGACTTTTGAGGACCAAAAGTATTTTCAGTTGGGAGCCGTGATCCAGATGGATCTAGGGAACATCAAAGAAGTTTCAGGAGTGTCCCATAATGCACAGAAGTATCCTAGGAGGCTCAGAATGGCCTCAACAAGTAGAGAAAGGGAAAAAATCAAAGTTCCCAAAAGTTTATTAAAATGACATGATCACGAAGAGTGCGTCGCAAGATTTCTAATGGCACAAATGGCTAGTCAAACGAAGTTACGGATCAAAATTTATAAGCGGTCAAAGTTTAGTCAAACTTGTCAAATAGGCAAAAGTCAAAGTGACACATGGCACCACTACAAGGGTGACACGTGGAACATATGATTTGGAAAGATGACGTGGCATGGAAGACACTTGGGCACGTTTGGTGATGACACGTGTCAAATTCATTGGCGAATCATATTGTGACAAGTGGTAGTTTTGGTGGACCAGTTATATGGTGCCACGTGGCCCAGTCATGGGCTGCCATGTGGCACCCCTCCAATGGCTGGAATGTGCAAAAAATTATTTGACTCCCCAAGAGTCGACCTTGTGACCTCCAACAGCCCAAAGGCCCCACACTCACGTGCTAACCACGATACCATGCAATGTTCCTTGTTTATTATATGTTGCATATATGTTTTAAAGTATAAAGGTATGACGGGCGCCAAAGAAAGGGGATAGGCCTTTGACCCAGCCCCTGGTTACATATTGTGCCACATGACCATAAGGTTCTTCCCGCCTAGGGGCTTAACTCAACCGCCTCCATATTTAGCATATTCCTCTATTGATTATCCATTCCTCCATTCTAGCCAACCTCTGCCAGTTTTAGCAAGCGCGCCAATACTATTATAAAACATGTGTTAAAATCGAGGTTCGTGGGATTCGACCCCGGAACCTCTGCCAAACTAATGCCTAAGTTTAGGCAATGTAACCAACAAGCCAATAACCTCACTTATGGCATAACCACCTGAAAACTTTTATATAAGGGGGTTTCGGGCAGTGCAAACGGAGACAGCGTGTGCATTCGGCGCCACACACCAGTGGACGGAGCACGAGAGTGGAGCACGTATGTACGACCCATATGGCCTGGTATAGCCTGTACTGAATCCATACAGACTGTATGGATTTTGGCATGCAAACCGAGGCAAGGTTGCCTCTTGGGTCTAGAAAGTGTCTGACTCGGATCGAGATGTGGAGACAGTCATTTTTAGGTAAAATGATGCCATGAACGCAGTGGTGATGTTAGTTTCCTGATCTGAGCAAAAGTTCAATATCTTAATTCCAGAATGAGTCATTTATTGCAGATGCAGTGGCATGGTAACCGAGGAAGAGGTGTCTCTTGGGCCTGAAAGTGTCCGACTCGGATGGAGACGATTTGACAGTTATTTTTGGGTAATTCGACGACGCGAATTCAATGACGATGTCTATTTTTGCAGCATATCTTCATATCAACAAGCTAAGTTTTGGAGAAGCCAATGTAAGCATTCTTTTCATTATGCTATTTTTTTTTCATTAATTGTTGCAGCATAGTATGTGTGTTATAGGTCTGAAGGAGCAGAGAGAAGTTGTAGCAAGTCAACAAGATCAACTTATTCCTTCTATCTATTTGTTTCTTATCTTCTTTTCATATCAAATCAATCAGTTATATGTGACAGAGAAATTGTGGCACTTGCATGACAAGTGGCCAACGAAGCAGTTCTGATTCTCGTGGGTTCCAAGATCTTTTGTATGGGCTGCATATTTATGTTTTGGATCTGAGCAGCAGATCTAAGGCTTTTCATGGCTCCATGTTGATGGGGGTCATATTTTATTCTTCATCTTTTTATGTATTGAGTATGTGGGAATGATGCCCATGTCATCATCATGGATGCCTCATGAGTATGAGAACTTGTGAAGCTGATATATTCCTAATCACATTCCAATCTCTTGTTGACGTCACTGAAGAGGGACTTTGGCCTTACAACTTGTAAAGGAGAGACATCATTACATCGATAAGAATAAAGTGGTCAGGGTTTGGAGTATGACCCAGAGAGGTAGCCCACTGCAAGGGTGAACTCTGTTATCAAGTGAAGTGTCTTATCCATTATGTGTATTATGTTCTTATGTTGTTTTTTTCATGAATTTCCGCACATAGGATGTTAAAGGCAAGCATGACATATTGCACATAAGGAAGACTAAAGAGGTTTTCATTCACTTCGAATTCAAGCACATAAGACTTCAACTTTACCTTTTATTGCAAATCGCTCAAGTAAAATGATCTATTACTGAACCTTTTGAAGGAGTGATAGAACAACCAATTATTGGAAACTTATCGCTCTTGATTTTAGATCACCTCCACCAAAAATACCTTAATCCAAAGGGGAATTTCCCTCAACAATATTCCTCGTGCCCCTTTCTTGAATATTTATTCAGCTCATGAAAAAAATTGGTGGTTCTCCACTGCAAACTGGATGATATATCCTTCCAAAGACGTGTCAACCCATAAATCCACCGCTCGAGTGATCTGGTGATCAATTCGATGAAGCTCTGCTAGCTTCTCTATCTCCCAAGTACCAATTTATTGTACTTGTTCTTTGAATTCTAGTACTTCTTGTAGACGATCTACCCACTGTAACAACTTTTTGAGGAATTCTATCCAGAAAATATCGTACTGGTCGCTTGATCTTTCCCTTTATTTGTTGTTGAGTGCAAGAGAGTGGGTGTGAAGAGTCACATCCCATATTTATTGGAGAGCATGGGCATGATTACAATAATCTTGGGGAATATTGTACGTCAAGTCAAGAAAGAAAACAAAGAGAGGAAATTTGTATGGCCAAAGGGGAATTCTTTTGGACATTCACGTTTTTGCATGGAGAGTAGTTTTTACTTGCATATTTTGGGAAATAAGAGAAGATTTGAGCACTGGGAAAGAGAACCGGCCATGTTGTGCTTGAAGGAATCCATTATTGGTTTGTGGTTATCTTGGAAAAGAGGCCCATGTTCCTGCAAAATGGGTTGCAAGCCTGTAGTGCGTTTTCTAGTTGAGGTGACTCAAGAGACTTATGAAGGCTACTCTGAGAGCTCCTTGGGAAGATGACAGTTCTTGGCCAACCAAATGCACTGGAAGCCCTAATAAACAAATGGTATAGCATGAGGGAATGTGAGTAGTGGAAGGGGTACATTCCTTGGGAAGTGTAGGTTGTGGGGAAGAGAAAGAGAGAGAGAGAGATGGAGGATTGAAACTATTGTGGGAGTAGAATTTGGGTTTTGGGGTTGTTGTATGTGGAGAGTAGAAAACTAGTGGGTTAGATCTCCTTGTGGACTCATATCCTTATCTTGAGGGTGGCCTGCTAGTGAGAGGAAATGATTAACACTGCCTATGGATGGGAGGTCCATCTTTCATACACAGCTAGTTGGTTAATTATTGAAAGATAAGTGTTTTGTTTTTGTTCTATTCTTATGTTATTTCATTGTGTAAATGTTTCATATGAATGCTGGGTATTTTTTTGTTTTCTGAACAATTGCATTCATGGTTTTCTCCATATTGTTAGATGAAGTTAGAATATGGTATTAATAAAACTGTTTAAAATGTGTGTGGTATTTAGCTGGTAAGCTACAGGAAATTAAGTTAGCAATAAATCTTAATGTTAATGTGTTTTTTGAATGCAATGTCCCTCACCTGAAGGTTGGGTGGATTACATTATGGTATCAAAGATTTTGGTTCAAACACTCGGGGATTGTCTAGACTAGGACCAGTGAAAATTTGATGAAATTCATTGTTGCATATTTTGGTTTGTGCGAATTTGGGGGAAAACAGAGAAATGACAGTGAAATCCCCAAATTTGTTTGGCAAATTTTGAGTTTTAAATTCCTCATAGTAGTTGAAGAGATGATCCAAGGCATGAATATGTAGGTTGCAGAGTTAAATTTGACCTGGAAGGTCAAAATTTTGTGTTTGAATGGTTGTTGTAGAAGTGGGAAGAGTCCAATGAATTGATATTTGAGATATTGTTTGATCTCGAGATCAATTACTTAGATTTGTTGTGATAAATTTAAAAAATTATAAGGTTTTCGGAGGTTGACAAGGTCGAGAAAATCAACTACTAATATTCATTTTCGACATCTTGGAAGTTGAAGTAGATTGACATTCTAGATTAGTTTTGGCCATTTGGAAGTTCGAGCTGATCAACAATCAAAATCATTTGGAATGGAATATCAATGGCCCATATTCATCTGAGTTGCGGTCGAAATTTGTAAGTGTTATAAATTTTCCAAGAGAAATTGTCGAAGGATGATGGTCAGATCAACGAGTTTGGTGAAGAGTTTGGTTCAACCAAAATAAATATTCGATGGAATATGGCCGATCATTAGGCATCGATAGAGTTGGGAGAAGTTTGATATATCAATGGTTGATATCCGTTGGAAGAATTGGTGAAATGTTTCAATAGCCGATAGAAATTGCCAAAAACCGATGGTTGGTTTGGCCAATTTAGAAAAGTGTTCTCTATTGAGAAAGATAAAGAACTGATGACCAGTGTCCGATGGTTGGGAATTAGCCAAATTGGAAAGGTATTTAGTTCCATGCGAGAAATAACCGATAAAGTAAAGAGGGTGATGGCGTGTCATGCCACGTCAACATCCACATGTCATGCCACATCAACCAAGTTGACACCTCATGATGATGTGTCATTCCATGTCATCATCCATGTGTCATGCCACATCATCATAGTTTCCATGTCAGTCAAGAAGTGGCCGAGTTCGATGGTCGAGTTGATCGAAGTGGAGAAGTGTTTTTTGTCAGCCAATAACGATGGTCGGTGGTTAGGTTGTCTGAATTGGTAAGGAGTTTTCATGCGCCAATGAAAATTATCGATGGTCGACGGTCAATGGTTTGGTCGAACAATTTAGTGATGAGTTGTAAGAAGTTTCCAAGAGAAATTATAGATGGCTAATGGTCGGGCGTCGAGGAGATTCGTGAGGAATTTCAGTTTGCCAAAGAGAATTGTCGATCAACCGATCGTTGATGGAGCTCATATCAACAATCCATATTTTTTTAAGTTGTCTATCGATGGTGGAAATTGATCCGTCATGTTTGGGAAAGGATTAACAGATCAACGGTTGAGATTTCACCCAATTTGAGACTGACAACTCAAATTTAAAACACTATTTTAATAGAAAAATAGTCATTTTTTATCCATATTTAAGAGTAGAACGAATTGATTAACAGACTGAATACAATAAACACAGAGATATGAAGAATAATACATATATCCAATGAACAATATCTTCTATTGAATAAATTAAATAGATTGAAACTGTAAAACTGCAGAACTGAAACACTTGCTCAAATGTTGGTAGCTATCTCTGAGAAGAGATGTGGTTGCTACGTGCATCCGTCTGAGCGAACTGATTACAATGAGGCTCTAGAGGCATTTTTTAATTACTCGTGAATTCCAAAACCCTAGACATCTAGAAACCTAACCCTAGGAGGTGAAACGCTAAAAGTCACATGGGCCCCTACTGGTAAGTTGGTACCTCAAATTCTAGGGGTCGTAAGTTTTGAATACGACCTCCATTTTAGATGCGTAATATCCCATTGGAAAGGTCTTTCAGAGAGCTACATATTACGCTATAAAACTTTGACTTTGTCTATAGTTTGACTATGGTGAGCCAAAACAACAGTGTTTAGGGCTCCAAAATGGCCCTGGAAGTACAACAAGATGTAATGACATGAAAACATACAAAATAAGCCAATTGGATTAGGTGAGAGGCCACCAGTATCCACCTGGAAGATGTGTAGGGATTCATACAGCCCCAGAAGTGTAGAAACCACAATTGCAAAGAAGTATACAAGAACGTGCTAAACTAAAAACAGACAAGAGGATCCATTTGGAATAGGTGGGTGGCCACCAATATCCACCTGGATCAATCCTCCCCCCTTAGGAATCAATGGTCTCCATTGCGTTGAGTTCCCCCATCAGGTGAGGAAAATTTTGTTGGATTTGGCCCCGGGTGAGCCACTTGCCTTGGTGGAGGAGGTGCCCTTCCTTGACAACCTGATAAAGTTGGATCCTATGCTGGCGAGTTCCCTTGACTTGTGTGTCCACTATCTTATCAGTGGATTCTTGTTCCATTAGTCAGGGTTGATCTATGTTGGTGTTAGTTGTTTTTCCATCTCTGAGGTGTCCAATAATGGTGGAAAATATGATCAAAGGAGGTCCACATTGAACATTGGATGCAGGCCAAGGAAGGGTGGAGTTTTGAGCTCAAAAGCATTGCTACCCATAGCCTTAGTGACAGTGTAAGGACCATAACAAAGTGGGCAGATCTTTCGATGGGGCCCTCTGAGACGCTCCTTTTGCAAATGTAACCAGACTTTGTCGCCAACCTGAAATTGGTGTGGTACCCTATGTTGATCACGACATTTCTTGTACTTAGAATTGGATTTATGCAAAATCTCCTAGCCCTATTGGCGGATGTGCTGAATCCGATCAATGAATCTGGTGGCTTTGGCGGTCTCAGACTGAACATGGGAAGAATATGTCTATGTGGTGGAAAGAGGTAGTGAAACATCAATGGGACTCAAGGACCGGAACAAACTCATTAACAAACTGAATAAAATAAACATAGAGATATGAAAAATAACATAGATATCTAGTGAACAATATCTTCTATTGAATAAATGAAATACACTGAAACTGTAAAACTGCATAACTGAAACACTTTCTTGAATGGTTGTATCTATCTCTGAGAAGAGATGTGGCTACTATGCACATCCATCTGAGAAGACTAATTACAATGAGGCTCTAGAGTCCTTTTTGATATTACTATTGAATGCCAAAACCCTAGACATCCAAAATCCTAACCCTAGGAGGTGAAACGCCAAAAAGTCATGTGGGCCCCTATGGGTAAGTTGGTACCTCAACTTCCCGGGGTCGTAACTTTTTCATACGACCTCTATTTTAGGCATGTGATATCCCGTTGGAAAGGTATTTCATAGAACTACATATTACACCATA
>JASDQU010790122.1:17662-30247 GCA_032191745.1 Picea mariana | reverse complement strand
GTTTAGTTCTCCAAAACAACCCTGGAAGTACAACAAGATATGCTAACATGAAAACATACAGAATAAGCCAATTGGATTAGGTGAGAGGCCACCAGTATCCCCCTAGAATATGTGTAGGGGTTCAAACAACCCCATAAGTCTAGAAATCACAATTACAAAGAAGTACAGAAGAACGTGTTGAACTAAAAACAGGCAAGAGGAGCCAGTTGGAATAGGTGGGTGGCCACCAATATCCACATAGATCAATTTTTCTATGAAATTGTTTCATGTTTTAAAGGTCCCTAAACAACATTTTTAAGAAATTAAAACCCATGAGAAGATAGTATACCAAGGTACACTTTGAATCTACAAATCAAATAAAAAAACTGAGAGAGAGCTTTCTAACGAGTTGTCCTAGATGCAAAATGAATGTCGTATGAGAAATTTACAACTAAAACAGTCAAGGTAAAATTTTAGCACCAATTTACTTCTAGAGGGCATAACTCTCTACTCAAAAGTTCGTTTGGGGCATAGGAGAATTCTATGTAAATATTATCAATCATAGAAGAAAATCATAGAGCCAGATTTGAAATCTAGGTATGTAAAAAATGTGCAAGAAGAGAAGGAAGACACATGTAGCATACAATAATAAAAATGTAAAACAATCAAAACTTTCTCAAGCCATAACTAATAGTCTAGAGCCCAGTTAAGGGTGAAATTGTGATATATCGTTCAAAAGGTAGTAATGGGAATACTCAATTAAGATTCTGTCAAATTAAGAAGGAATTGATGTAGGGATGCATGAAGATGGATAAAATTACTAAGCCAAGAGAAAGTGCAAAGGGGCAAAGTTGTCATTTTCAAATTGCTGCAACTTTTGAGTGGAGCATCAATTTGACAATATGAGAGTTGTTGTGTTTAAGTATTAGTAGTATTATCTATATCATGTATAAAATTTTTATTCATTCTCAACATATTTACCTCGGTAAGTGGAAAAAGTTGGTGTTTAAGATTATTTTCACAAGGGAGAAAGGTGCACAAAAGGGGTAAATGGGAAATAATACATTTCCTATAACTTGTTGCTCAGAGCTTAGAATTGAGAAAGCCAACAGTCACTAGAAATCTATTGGATTGGAGAATCTGAATATCCACTCAAAATTTAGTTTTGAGCCGAAGTATTGTCAAGGAATCAAAAGGAAGGTTTCCAATGGACTTGAAGGACAACATTGAGTAGAATGGAATTTCAGGAAGCCATAAATTTTGGGCTCATAAATCAGATTGAAGCATAAGTATGGTCATTGGAAAGGTAATCTAGAGAAAAATATGACAAAAGGTCTAATTTATCCCGAGGAGCATCTGAATCATCCATAAAGTTTGATGAAAAGTTGAATTGGAATTCCATGAATGATGTAATTACTCAATGTGAAGATTTTTCCAAATAGTGTCAAAGTTTGGAGAAACTTTCCCAAGCGATAGAGGTGAGTGTCAAAGGTGATTTATATGTAAGGAGGAGTGTATATGCTCAGGATAGTTCCTATGCATAATCCTAGAGCCACACCTGAAGTGAAATATTTTGTCAAATAAAGAGAGATCGAGCTTACTAACATGGCATTATTAATAAGTATAAGAAATCTCTATAGGGAGTGTTGTGTGAAAGGGATTTCTAGCAAGAGGATAATATTTCACAACTGATCATTGTGTGGGCATGTTCTAGATTATTTCCAGGGTCCATAATATAGGGAAGCAGGTCAATCTATTACAATTGGTTGAATGATCCAGAATCTGATCCAGGAGCTTGATAGGGCTTAGAAAGGCCTAAAAATCAAAATTCTCATAATGGCTTCAAAACGGATGTGTACGTAGGCCTCGTTGATACAAACCTAACAAAACTTTAATGGGATCAAACATATTTCGTATGCTCTTGATATGGTGATCTATTCGTTTTGCCAAATAGGCAAAAAAAATGATGATTGTACAATCTTTACAATTTATACAGTGCCACGTGGAAGCTAACTATACAAGCCATACAACTAACGTGGAAAGGAACAATCAACGTTGATGTGGCAAATTTTGGAGGTGACACGTGACAGGGTGACTAGGCGTATGGACGGGTGACGTGGACAGGTACAGGGGACCAATCAGGGAATGACACGTGTCACCCTTGCATTGGTGACATGTGGAACAGATGATGTGGCAAGTATAGTGGAAAAGTGACATGGCATGAACATGTGGCAAATATGGGCCAATCGATGCTTAACATGTGGCATCATAATTTGACGAATGAGGTGGTGCGACATGGCCCAGACGTGGGCTGCCATGTGGCACCCAAGTATTGGTTGTGTTGGCCTTTGCAAAATTGTTTTGGACCCAACGAGTTTCGACCGCGAGACCTCCCACCAGGCTAGGGTTTGGAAGGGCCGGGCTAGACAACCCGCCCGCACATGTTACTTATTATATAATGGGCATACATATATTTTTAAGTGTTAAATGTGTCCGAGCGGAGGAGGAAAGGGCTCGGGTCTATCCCCAACCCCGGTTCTACATATGTTCACCACATGAACAAACCTGACACCATGTTGTGTTATGGCACACACAGGGTATAGTTTGAAGATAACCCTCGATTCTAACGCTATAACATATGACCTGGCCCTCCGTTGTGAGTTGGAGTGAAAATATGACAGTTGCTCCAGCCCTTGGTTTTGGGATTCCACCATGCAACCCGACCTTTATACAACAGATAGTGTTGAGATTATGGGTTAAGCCCTGGTCAGTCGAGCTAGCCTGCTGACCCGGGGGCTTAACCATGGGATATGTCATCGGGGGCTATATACAATATGAGTGCGTGGGGGCTAAGGGACCAGGCCACATGGCCTTCAATGCGACCGAGATTTGAGAAAACAGGAGCTAGCGCACCAAGTGTTAGCACCAGGCCACATGTGCCTTAACCATATGACCAAGGGCCTATGAGTTAGGGGCTGCGACCATATTGTTTGGAATATAGTGGATTTTTGACTATATTATATGATTTATTGGGTAATATTCAACAGGTTTTGGAGATTTTGGTCTTTTTGGGGGGATATTGGGCCCTTTTTGAGGCCAGATCTTGGGGGGAAGTTGGGATATGGTTACCAACTTTAGATTTATATAAATCGGGCATTCTTGAGGCCATGGGAGGAGATTTAGAGAAGTTTTATGTTGAATATTTTCCAAGCCAAAGCCATTTTTATGCAGGGAAGTTGTTGAGGAGCGCACCTTTGTGGGCCATTTCTGGGAGCTCTGGTCATCTGATTTCAATGTCGTTTCTTCTGTTGGGTTCTAGAGATCTGGTAGAATAAGACCAGATCAATTTTGTAACCTTTTGGCACTGTTGTGTTGACATTTTAAATCTTTGAACAAAAATTAGAAAGCTTCACCCACTGAGACAAAGGCCCAGAGACGTAGGCGAGATTGCCAAACTCCATTATCACATTGGTGTTATGGTTTGTTGTTGTTTTATGATTTATTTCAGATATGTATATGTTTATGTGGTTGTGATATTTCTTCCTCTTTCATTCATATTCCTAATTGGTTAATTAACACATGAACAATAACTCAACCATTGTTGTATAAAAGATCCTTTTAGATCAAGTGGTATCAAAGCTAGTTGACATTTGGATTTGAGTTTTGCATGGTAACCAGGGAAAAGCTACTTCGTGGTGAAGGTGAGCTTGTTGAATAAAATCCATTGATTGGATTGAGAAAGAGAACTTATCAAAGAGATAATATGGCATCGGAAGAGGGACTTTCTCAGGATGAGAAAGAGTTTCGAAAAACTTTATTTTCTATGTCGGAGATGATGAAGGTTTTGTACGAGGATTACTTGGAACAAAAGAGACCAAATCTGGGTGAAATTTCAAAGGGAAAAAGTGAAGAAGGAGAGGATCCTCCTCAAATTCCTCCTTCACCTCCATCTTCACCTCCTTCTTCTCCTTCTTCTTCAAGTTCAAGTTCTAAATCCAATGCAAAGAAACATGTTCATAAACATAAGAATGAAATGCCTTTATTAAAACTTGATGTTAAATTTGAATTACCCATGTATGATGGTGAAGAATATGCAGAGATACTTGACAATTGGGTCAGACATATGGAGGTTTATTCTAGTGTGCAACAGATCAAGGATGAGGCCACACAAATCAAGTTGCCATCATTGAGACTTGTAGGCACAACACTGATCTAGTGGCAAAGCAAGTTGTAAAATGGCACACAACAAGTGGGTAATGTATTTCCATCATGGAAAAGTTTCATTTATGCACTTAGAAAGAAATTATATCCTTTGGGTTATAAAGAGAAAGCATTGATTGAATGACAAGCTTTAAAACTAAGAAAAGGACAAACAATTCAAGAATATACCGATGGCTTTCATAAAATGGCATTGATGTTAGATATTCCTTTACATACCCAAGAAACTCTTATGAAGTATATAGGAGGTTTACCTGCACATATTCAAAATATTGTATTCATGTTTGGACCAACTAATCTTGTTGAGGTTTTTGTTCAAGAAACATACATTGAAGCAGGGAAAACAGGTGTTGGTGTATCAGGGGAATTGTCTTAAAGGAAAGAGGACAAGAGGAAGTGGAATGGAAAGAAGTCAAATTCAATGGCGAGAAAGGAAGAGAAGCCCTCTTGCAAGTATTGCAAGAAAGAGGGGCATGATGAGGACCGTTGTTGGAAATTGCATCCCGAGAAGAGGCCAAAGTGGTTCAAGGAAAAGAAAAGGAGGAAAACAGTTGCAGCAACAACATGACCCATAGACCTAGGATCAGATTCAGGTGATGAATCTAAAGTGTCATTGGTTGGTATGATAGGTAAAATTGGTAAAGGATTTGATTGTAGAAGTAGATTGTTTCACATAAGGGTCACCATGCGACACACTAAGTTTGACACATTGATAGATAGTGGATCTCAATCTAACTTGATTTCAGAGGAATTGGTTAAACAATTGGGGTTAAAAACACAAATACATCATAAGCCTTACACACTTAAATGGATAAGCAACAACCATCAAATGCGCATAAACAAGCAGTGCACATTAAAATTTGCAGTTTCATCTAAGTATGTGGATGAGGTAACATGTGATGTGGTGCCACTAAATGAATGTGGAATGGTATTAGGCAGTCCATACTTGTATGATCGTAAATAAATCTTCTACGGGGAAAAGAATCAATATCATTTAACCAAAGCAGGTCAAGAATATGTGGTTCATGCTCATCATGTAAAGACAAATAAAACTCTTCAAACTATAGAACAATTAAGAAAGGATTCTCAAGAAAGAAACACACCTATAATTGTTCCAAATCAAGTAATCGATCTTAAGCAAGAACAAGATATGATTGTAGAATGGAAAATCAATCACAGTTTGCTTCAAGATAAGCTAATTTCGTGCAAATATTACAAACATATCAGTTCATTTGCAGTCATATTTTTGATGCTATCATTGGTAATGATGTCTACATGGATGATAGTGGTTTGATTAAGATGTGACAGGGTTCAAATAGATAGCAATATGTTGTTAGTTGTCATGATTGTGTTACAGTTGATCTTGATGAGACAGGTGCACAAGACAGAGTTCAAAGACAGGGAACAAGTTGGGTGGCCTATCCCGAGATTGATGACTGGTCAGTAACCTTTTGGGGACCAAAAGGTCCTTGGTGGGGAGGTGTGATCCAGAATCGGATCCAGGAGCTTGATGGGGCTCCGAAAGGCATAAAAATAAAAGTTCTCATAATGACTTCAAAACAGACATGTGTGTAGTCCTCGCTGATACAAACCCGCAAATTGAACATGATCAAATGAATGTGTGCTTAGGCCTCATCGATACAAACCCAACGCAACTTGAATGGGCTCAAACGGACGTCGTATGCTCCTGATATGGCGATCTGTTCGTTTTTCCAAACAGACAAAAACAATGATGACTGTACAGTCCGTACAGTCCCACGTGGCAGCTGACTGTACAGGTCATACGATCGTATAGCTAACGTTTCAAGGCACATTCATCGCTGACATGAAAACTTTTGGAGGTGACACGTGGCAAGGTGACTGGGCATACGGACGGGTGACATGGACAGGTACAAGGGACCAATCAGGGAGTGACACATGTCACCCTTGCAATGGTGACACATGGCACATATGACGTGGAAGGTACAATGGCAGAGTGATGTGGCAGGTGCATGTGTCAGAGTTGGTTCAATTGGCACTTGACACGTGGCATCAAAATTTGATGAATGAGGTGGTGCCACGTGGCACCCAGGTATTGGCTATGTTGGCCTTTGCAAAATTGTTTTCGAACCAACGAGTTTCAACCGCGAGAACTCCCATCGAGCTAGGGTTTGGCAGGGTCGGGCTAGCCAACCCACCCGCACATGTTACTTATTATATAATGGGCATACATATATTTTAAAGTGTCAAATGTGTCCGAGCAGAGGAGGAAAGGGATGGGGTCTAGCCCCAGCCCCAGTTCTACATACGTCCACCACATAACCATACCTTACACCATGCTGTGTTATGTCACGCGTGGGGTATAGTTTGAAGCTATCCCCCGATTGTAATGCTATAACATATGACCTAGTCCTCCGTTGTGAGTTGGTGCATGGATATGACAGTTGCTCCATCCCTCAGTTTCAGGATTCCACCATGTGACCCAACCTTTATACAACGGATAACGCTAATATTATGGTTTAAGCCCTGATCGGTCGGGCTAGCCTACCAACTAGGGGGCTTAACCATGGGCTATGTCACTGGGGGCTTTATCTAGTCTGAGTGCATGGGGGCTAAGGGACCAGTCCACATGTCCTTCAATGCGATCGGGAGTCGAGGAAACAGGAGCTAGCGCACCAGGTGTTAGCACCAGGCCACATGCACCTTAACCATACGACCAAGGGCCTATGAGTTAGGGGCTGCACCCATATGTTTTGGAATATAGTGGATTTTTTACTATATTATATGATTTTTGGGGTAATATTCAACAAGTTTTAGAGATTTTGGTCTTTTTGGGGGGATATTAGGCCCTTTTTGAGGCTAAATCTTAGGGGGAAGTTGGGATATGTTTACCAAATTTAGATCTATATAAACCAGACCTTCTTGAGGCCATGGGAGTAGATTCAGACCAGGTTTATGCTGAATATTTTCCAATCCAAATCCATTTTTTATGTAGGGAAGTTGTTGAGGAGCGCACCTTTGCAGGCCATTTCAGGGAGCTCTGGTCATCCGATTTATGTGCCGTTTCTTCTGTTGGGTTCTAGATATCTGGTAGAACACAACCATATCAGTTTTGTAACCTTTTGACACTGTTGTGTTGACATTTTAAATATTTGAACAGAAATAATAAAGCCTCACCCACTGAGACAAAGGCCCAGAGACGTAGGCGAGATTTTTGAACTCTGTTATCACATTGGTGTTATGGTTTGATGTTGTTTTATGCTTTATTTCATATCTGTATATGTTTATGTGGCTGTCATATTTCTTCCTCTTTCATTCAGCTTCCTAATTGGTTAATTAACACATGCATAATAACTCAACCATTGTCGTATAAAAGATCTTTTCGGACCATTGAAGCATAAAAGAGATGCAAACAAAAGTACAAAGCTATAGAGAAGGTGATGCAAGTTGAAAAATGACTTAGGAAGAGTAGAGGGAGATTAGTATTTGAATGCTACAGAGATTGAATGAATTTCAAATGGGAATCAACAAAGGTTATCACATAAGGTATGGAGCCAATAGGTGAAGAACATCATTGCATGCACAAGGAGTTAAGGAGAATTCCATAGCCCTGAAGGTAGAAATATAGTGAAGGATACAAGCTTGTTGCTAGAGAAGGACAAAGGATATCATGTGCAAGTATAAGAATGCAAGAAGAGGGAATGTTAGATGTGATCTATAAATTTCTCCTTAAGTACCCAAAGCATTAAAGTTGTCTCTATTATAAGAGTGTGCAACAAAAGTAGGGTACAGGTGAGAATGAAGGAGTGTAGCATTCCAATTGGAGTAGAGTGGTATTGAATTGCCAAGTAGTGC
Organism: Picea mariana; assembly: GCA_032191745.1. Classification (NCBI taxonomy): domain Eukaryota; kingdom Viridiplantae; phylum Streptophyta; class Pinopsida; order Pinales; family Pinaceae; genus Picea; species Picea mariana. Next base: position 22,216 of record JASDQU010790122.1, on the reverse strand, counting down.
TTCATAATGAATCACTCAATGAAGTGAAGAGAGGTATTTGAAATTGAGCAAAGTCATGGATGGAAAAAGTATTAGAAATATGACATAAAAGAAATATTTCAAAATGTTGAAATGCCAATTAATGAGAATGGTTTTTCAATACCGGTTTGGTCAAGGAGATGGGGAGTGGTTATTTAAATTGTAGTGTTAATATTCAATTGGAATAGTGCATGTTACAACATTGTGGATATTCAGAATTTTAGACAAAAGGTTGGGACATGATTCTATGCATAAAGGAAGCAGTTGTGAGATGGTAGCACTAGTGCATCTAGTGGGTGGAGATGCAGGATGGCCAAGTGGGTTTTGGCTGGAAGGTTTAGAATAAAGGATAGTGGTGCACAATTGATCAGAATGGCAGTGCATAAGGCATCAAGGTTCTACAGGAATTCAAGAAAATTCATCTACAACAATGAAATAAATAACTAAAGATGAAACAAATATGAATTGGAGTGCATGATACAATTGATGCATGATGCATATTAATGTGCATTTGTGCATGTGGGCATGCTTGAACATGTGTATGGCATGAGTATAGAATAAGAGTAGTGTATATATATATATATATATATATATATATATATATATATATATATGTATGTATGTATGTATGTATGTATATGATGTTGTGATATTGAACAAGACTAATGATGGATAATGTATCCAGGAAAAATGTTATAGCATGGTTGAGAATGATGTTGATGATGTTATTAAAAGACATCCAAACAGAGACAAATGAGGATGGTAAGAGTGTTGACCAATATAATTGGTCAATAGAGATGACGAGATTCTACAAAATGTCAAAGGATCGGGTAGCATCAAGTAATTGATAATTTCCTTGCAGGTATGCATTTGGATTTATATGTCATATAAAATGATGAAGGGAATTGATGTAAGAATTCTCTTAGTTAAAGTTAAAATATTTTAAATTGACATGAAGTAAAGGTAGAAGGCTTTGAAGGTCAATATTTTATTGATTCTTGAATGCATTTATATATAAATTTACTTGCATATTATGTTATATTGGTTGTGAGATCATAACCAAGTCAAGTCAAGAGACATTACTCCTATTGTAGCAATGAATGCCATTATAGATGGACATATGTGAGGCCATGTTGAGGTTGGAAATGGAAATAATATAGCATCATACAAGTGCATAACTATATTCCCTTATATAACCGATGTTGAGACTGCAACCTATTTTCTGACACAAGAGATCACTAAGAGAATTGTATTCCTAGTGTTGTGTATGGGTCGAAGAGAAAGGTATCCAAATGATTGGACAGGTAAATGGGGACAAGTTTGAATAATGTGTTGAGACGTTGGTTATATTTTCAAACTCACATGGTGGAATACATGACATGGACATATGGTGTTCTAGAGTCAATGCAAGGAAGCATTGTGTAGATAGGACCATGGGTATTGGCACATTGGTTTTATTTATTGGTAAAATTTGATTTCATTATGAAAAGATTTGTATGCTAGATAATGCATGTGCAATGAATGAGGGTTTTGTTCCATTTAATATGAACAATAGTTGGAAGTGATTGAATTATAGATTAATATAATTCTTAAATTACTTCATGGATTGAATGCAAATGTTGCAGTGTTAAATGATATTGCGCATGAGATCCTAACAACTTGTTTGGTTGCAAGAAAGTTGAGGAAATTGCAAGTAGAGTTGTCTTGGTTATGGTAATGACGTAATCCCATAAGGAAGACTGATATCTACAGTTGCAAGATCCAAACATAATGAGAAAAAATCTCATGCATGTGCATATTTATTTTCCTATATAAATAGATTTGATAAATTAATAATTGAAAATTGTTATAATATTCTAACAATTTGTTTGGCTGCATGGAAATTGAGGAAATTGCAAAGGTATCGGTCTTGGATAGAGAAGGGAAGTAAGGCCATAAGGAATATGTATATCTACTGCTGCAAGAGCCAAACAATTATGAGCACAAAACTCATGTTTGGGAAATTTTGTTTCCCGTGTAAAACATATTTGAAATTTTATAATCGAAAATTGTATGATGATGTCTCATATTGAATATATGCATATGATGCAGATGGTATGATTGCCACAGGTTTCATATTTCCAGTGGAATTCTAGCGGAAAGTTGGCATTCATATGCATAAGAACACCTTGGAAAATGATGGATCGCCTAAGGAAATGTATAATAGTGAAAGGGATGCCTAAGCCTTGAGGGTGAGTATAGCAAGAAGAACTAGGTTTCCAAGCATGAAGAGTAAAATACTATGTGGGAGTTGCACTATCGAAGAACTAGGTTTTCAGGCTTGAAGAATGAATTCCTACATGATTTGCACTGGAAAACAAGGTTGTTGATGTTTTTTGTCCTGGTAGTTTTCCTAACAGTGAATTTCCCTTGAGATCCCAGTAGTGATATTCCCAGTTACCTATGCCAGAGAGACATTGGTAAACGAATGATCTATCTCGATGTACTAAGAACAATGAAGGGGAAACATTCCTTGGGTCAAGCCTAATAAATGAATGGGATGTCCGATGGGCTGAGATCAATGAAGGGGTACATTCCTTGGTTTGGGAAACTCAAGAGGAAGAGAGATGGTGGAAATCATGATACATGTAGGAGAATTCTAGTGGTTTATATATATGTTTTTGGCCAGAGTACCTATGTAGTTATGTTTTGGGTTTGGAGGGCCTACGTATTTATGATTTTTTGGGTCGAAGTGCCTATTTATTTATGGTTTTGGGGCCATAGTGCCTATGTATTTATATTTAGGCAGGAATATCTGTGTGATATTAGGCTAGAGAACCTATATGTTTATCAAAGGACAAAGATCCTAGCATCATAATTGTAGGTACACCTAGTGTTGTGCACCGAGGACAATGCAAAAATAAGGGGGAAGGGAATGTAACATTCCCAATTCTCATCCCCACAAATTATAATATAATTGTGTAAAAGTGATTTAGGCGGGTGAGTCGATGTGTTGGGGCAAAGAGCCTGTATTGGTTTAATGTGGTCAGATGATGAATGGTATATGATGTGCATTGAAATAATTAATAAAAGTAATAATCATTGGTTTCGATATGAAAGGGACGAAGCACGATGAGGGGGTATGATTCCAAAAGAGAGATGGGTCCAAGGGGGAGTTATGCATGGGTATTCACCCAAACTCACATTCATGATTTATATTATCATTGTGTAAACCTTCTATTTGTTGTTGAGTGTTCCTAAATCCAATCATTAAACTCATGTAAGAGGGTGGGTGTGAGGAGTCACATCCCATATTTATTGGATATCATGGGCATGAGTACAATCATCTTGGGGAAGAGTTTAAGTCAAGTCAAGCAAGCAAACAAAGAGAGGAAGTTTGTATGGCCAAGGGGGATTTTTTTTGGACAATCACATTTTTTTATGGAGAGAAGTTTTTACTTGTATATTTTGGGCAACAAGAGAAGAGCTAAGTGTTGGGGAAGAGCACTAGCCATGTTGTTCTTGAAGGAAGCCATTATTGGGATGTGGTTATACTAGAAAATATGCCTTTGTGCTTGCAATCCTGTAGTGCATTTTCCTGTTGAGGAAATTACTCAAGAGCCTTGTGAAGGTTGTTGTGAGAACTCCTTGGGTAGTTGAGAGTTCCTGGCACCCAAGTGCACTGGAATCCTTGATAAAAAAAAATGGTACATCATGAGGGACTGCGAGAAATGAAGGGGGTGGTGCAGGTTGTGGGGAAGAGAGAGAGAGAGAGAGAGTTGGAGGATTGGAATTATTGTGGGAGTACAACCTTTGTTTTGGGGTTGTTGTGTATGGAGAGTAGACAACCAGTGGGCCAAATCTCCTTGTGGACTCACAACCTCAACTCAGGGGTGGCTGTTGTTGAGATGAAATGAAAAATGATGCCTATGGTTGGGAGGTCCATCCTTTGTATTAGTCAGTTGGTTAATTATTGACAGATAAGTCTTTTTTTTCTATGCTTATGTTATTTTGTTGTGTAAATGTGTCATATGAATGTTGGGTGTTTTGTTGTTTCTTGAACAATTGCATTCATGGTTTTCTTCATGCTGTTAGATGCATTTAGAGTATGACATCAATTAAATGGTTTAATATGTGTGTGATCTATAGCTGGTAAGCTACATGGAATTAAGTTAGCATTAAATCTTAATCTTAATGTGTTTTTTGTATGTAATGTCTCCCTCAACTGGAGGCTGGATACGTTACAATAAGTTTTGAATTCTACCAAATTGAGTGAGATTACAATTAATGTTTATCCAACTTAAATGATCAAAATATTTATGACTCAAGAGATTAAATCTCTTTTAAAACTTTAATTAAATGTAATATTAATATATATATATATATATATATATATATATAACTTGCAAATATTTAAGAATCAACAATCTATATCTTTCTTTTTCTTAAAACACAAAAAATCTATAATTCTCAGGAATATTAATATACCATGTTGATATAATTTCAAATTTTTGATGTACACGTAGATTATCCCATGTGAACAAAATCCAATTAATA
>JASDQU010790121.1:106477-144426 GCA_032191745.1 Picea mariana | reverse complement strand
TCGCTGACTTGACGGATTGGTAGAATCTATAACCCCCCTAGAGTCAACACTCCGTCCGGTGAACTTGTGGGAGACTAAGGGCTTCTAAGGAATAAGGCCTCCGCCTTATTGCGCGCCCCTTAGAATCACGTGAGCGACTGTCGCAGTTTGCCCTCACGGCATCGTGGATCCCCTCGAACTAGGTAATCGTTAACCTACAGTTCAAATCGTGAGCGACTGTCGCAGTCTTCCCTCACGGCATCATGGGTCCTCTCGAACTAGGTAATCGTTAACCTACAGTTCGAATCGTGAGCGACTGTCGCAGTCTGCCCTCACGGCATCATGGGTCCTCTCGAACTAGGTAATCATTAACCTACAGCTCGAGCCACGGCGGGAGTGCTAATAGGTTGTGGCAGGGCCGCTGACACACCTCTCCCTCAATCTCTCTGGAACTCGTGTGTGGCCCCTTTACTCCATATGTGAGTCTGGTCGGCAAGCTATCGTCAGCCTGCATCATCATGTTAGATCATGTCAACAACATATCATGAAATCAATAGCATATCATCAAAACCACACAATATCACTGTAAATGAAAACAACTCAAATAGCCCACTCCCTGACTCAATCCGGAGTCCAAGGGAGTTCCACCGATGCCTCTGCATCCTCAAGGTCCGAAACCCTGCACACTCACTGAAACTGAGTCAATAGCACCTGTATATAGCAATAGTAAAACATCCTGTCATCAATCATGACGCATCATCATCAAAGTTAAGTGGTTCATCATCATAAAAATCCAGATCACTTCCGAGCAAGTGTCCTCAAAGAATAAGTTTTGTCAGTGCGCCAGAGCGGGATGTTACAAACAATATATATTGCATGCCCTAAAATTGACACTTGTCACCTTTAGAAGTATCTTTAGCCACTTGGTGACTTGTTCCCTACCCTCAGGAACTTAAGATAAATACATATCCATAAATTAAACTTTCAAAAATATTAATAAAATATTACCTTGACAATTGCTTCCCGTTTTTCCTTTTCCGTGGAGTTTAGTGCCCATCTATTTTCGTCCGAGTTGAGTCTACGTGCACTGATGTGATTATATTAACAACCTATTTTGGCAAACAACCCCCCCTTTATTTTCTTCTATGGTTGATTGAAAATTAGGGTCCCTTTTTATTTTAATGTCGATTCTCCCTTTATTTTTGTTTGAATTTGTCTCATTTGATTGGTTTGCTTATGAAATGGATTGTTTTCTTTTCACTAGACATTCATACATCATCACAAATCGATTAATGTTAAGGATGCTCCTAATGTTAATTCCTTGTGTTTACTTTAATTTCGATTATTTTTAATATTTCAAATTTCACGATTTTAAGCACGAAATTTAAAATATGATTATGAGGAATATTTTTATATCATTTTATCGAGTGATTATTAATTATTTTGGAGTTAATTTCATCAAATTTGCATAATATCCTCAATTTCAAAACATAATGTCCAATTAAGTTATACATTTATGCTTTATCTAAAATGTGTGATATCAATCGAATTTGATTTTATTAATTTTGGTTAATTAAGATCCAGAGATCTTGTAGTTCACCTTTTAATAGATTTTTGTTATTAATTTTTTTTTTTTTTTGGTCACAAGTGTCTATGATTTGCAATTCAACTTCAGTTTCCAAATATATCTTTTAGTTGAGATTTTTCATCTCTACAAGGCATAATGTTTGGGCAAGATCAAATTGAAAATTCACATCAAGTTCAGGAGGCGATCTTCCATTCTTCTTTCTGAACAAACGGTGAGGAATCTATTCAAACAATTGAAAATCTACTTACAAAATGGGTCTATTTACTTAACCTCTAAAGGATTTCCTTCGAAAGTGAATAAATTGAGAGAAATCATGATAGGACTTACATGGATTTTCCCATATTGGAAACACATCAATCTCCAGGAGGCGATATTGTAGATTCAATTCCAACCAAATGGTGAAGAATTTGAGGAAACGGTTTGAAACCCACTTCCAAAACATCCCTGTTTAATTAACATGTAGAGGGTTTGTTCACAAAGTGAAGATATTTGGAGAAATCATGATCTGAGTGAGTTTGATTAGATTTTATGTAAGTTTTAGGAGGTTAACTTCAAACTTAGATTTTGAGCAAACCAAGAGGAATCTAGAGAAATGGTTGAAAACCCACTTCTCAAACATGGTCAATTATCTTATCCTAAATGGATTCGCCCAGAAAATCAACTGCTTTGGAGAAATATTATAAGGAAGGAGGTAGACTAGATTTGCTGTTATGCCAACTCACATGAATCAATTTTACAGGTCGATTTTCGAGAAATCAGTGACGCATCTCTTCAAATGGTTGAAAACCCACTTCAGAAATAGACTGATTTAACTTATTAGAATATGATTTTCGAATTGGTTGAACTATTTGGTAGATATTATGAGTTTTATGGGTGGGTTCTGTCTAGAATTAACATTTTGCAAATTCTATAGTTGATTCTGTTCCGAATTCTATAGCTGATTCTTGAAAAAGTTTTGACCAACTCAAGAAGAATTAGAATTGGGTGAAAAATATTGTATAAAACTATGATTATTCTTGTGTAATGGGGGTTCCATATCTGAAACTGGAGAGGGTTGTATGACAACTTTTGAAGCTAATAATAATAAGTTTTCATTTCATTACATTGTTGTATTTGATTTGCAGACTTATTTATTTTATGATTGTTTTTCATTTTGGTTTGAATTATGTTTCATTAGTGTATTGACGATTGATATGAGCACTATTGCTGATCTCATTTGTTTTATGTTGGTGAATACTTTGTTTAAAACTATCTTTGCAAGGATGCACATGATTTGAACCAAGATTGATTATGATTTCATGGAGATTAGTTTGTAGTAATTAATAACTATTTATTGATCATTTTCAAAATTGTCTTGATTTCCATTTATATTGGATTAAACTAAACTATTTCATTAGTTCAATATAAATCTCACAATGAATTCATTTTACATGATTGTATTTGGGTATTTACATGAGTTTTTTGATAACTATTTATTAGAGTTATTTCATTGTGTATTTTCTTGAACAACCTATAAATCCTTGAACTATTTTGATGATTTGTAGGTCCATCTTAACCCCACTTAAAATTACAGTCATTTCCTCTTATTTATTAGATATTCTTGCTCTTGAATAGGAGTAAGGCTATCCTTCTCCTGATTAAGATAGATTTTCCTTTTTGTTAACTTGCATCATATATTAAAGCTGCATTTGCATTGAAGTCCATAAAGTCTCCTTTCACAGGAGAGAAATCCATTGTAGCGTAGCTGAGCCCTTGTGTCAGCCTTAGGGCCGCTTTTCTTGTAAGTGTGTTGCAAGAGAGTAATCTCTTTCCTTCTGTCTACTAATAAAAACAGGTAACAATATACATTGGCGAATAGAAGGTTGTGTATATAAATTTGTATATATATAAAATAGTCCAAATTAGATTAACATTAGATTAGGCTAGTCTTACGACAAGGGTAACTGGAGACCCATATAACTAGTCTGAATCACCATTTCAACGGATAAGGGTCTAATTAGGACCTTGGCCGGGTGATCTCCCTATAAAGTTGAACATGGTCATTTTTGGCCATCAACATTTTTGGCGCTAGAAGGAGGGCAACTCATGAGTGTGCATAATAATTTGATTCTTGTTTGAGCTATTTTTTTTAACATTATTATTCATTTTTAATGGCTCCTAAAATTCCTATTTGGAGTTGTATTTCTAGACGAGCATCAAGCACTCCAACAAATGTAGTTAAGCACTTGTCAAAGGTAAATTTCAATGACGAGTCTAATTCTTTTTCATTTCATCATGTTCATCAATTTATTTTGAATTGTAAAAATTTTGATATTGATGATGGTATTATGTGCAGGATTTTCACTCTCACCTTAACAGACCAGGCCAAAGACTGGTGTAGATCATTTCCAGTTGCCTCTATAGATTGTTGGGATGAATTCACTCGATTTTTCCTTCAATATTTTCAAGATTACGTCTGCAATCAGGTTTGCCAAGAACTTGAGAACTTGCGTATAATTGAAGGCGAGTCTTATGAATATTTTCTTCTTCGATTCAAATTAATTTGCTTTCAATTTCAATCTGATGATTTGCCTTCACAGTTTGAATTAATAGGTTGGTTTAGACATATTCTTTCACTTTCTTGTACTAATCATAATGAACCAGAAGGTATAACTTTTCTTAGTGTATTTTCTATTGTTGATGAACTGATTATTTCCTATGATACAACTGATCCTATTGTAACAATCAATTTAGAAATTACCAAGGAACTATTTTAGGAAAACATAAAGTCATCTGGTGAAATTATAACTCATCCTGAAAATGTTTCAATTCCCAATACAATTGTTGTTTGCCAAAATGATGACAATTGTTTCATTAGGAGTAATTTAACTAGTATTTCTGATATCATTATTAGTACTTCTCAGTCCCATATTTCGCAATTTCTAGATAATCTTTATCAAGAAGGGAAATCTTTATCTGATCAATTTAATCCCTTACTTGAAAGTGATATTCTGTTGAGGAAAATAATGGAAAAATGGTGTTAGAAACTCAAGTACAAGTTCCTAACGATACTGATCACTCTGAGAATAGAGAGACATTTAGTTTTATCTGTTACAATAGTCATTTTCACTATACCCTGATCTTTTTCCTGATAGAAAATTGTTTGATAATTAGTTAATAATTACTCTTCACATAAATGATTTTTTACAAAATATAGGGACTGTCATAAGTCAAACAGATTATAGATCTTTCATGCATAATTATCAGAGTAAGAAATCATTAATTGATCATTTTTTTGATAATTCTCATACATGTTCATCATCCTATGCTTTTAGTTCCGATTCAAAGGAAAATAGTCAAGGTAGTGATTGTGATTGTGAATTCATTTATTATAGTGATTTGGAGATTGAAAATATTGATGCACTTCACCCTCGAGTGATGGTTATGTCAGGTCCTTGTGTTTTCAATTCTCAATCTATATTTCAAGATGTACTAGGGTATCCTTTTATTGATCATACTACAATTGAACATAATCTTGATTCTTTTCATAATGATTTCAAATTTCAGGAAAAAAACCCCATGCCTATCTATTATTTTGATGACATCACTGAAGTTCCTATTTCCTATCATGATCTTGGGCCTGTTACACAAGTAAATGCTAGTGTTAATTTTGATTACATTATTTCAACTACTACTTGTGCAAAATAAATTATTGTAAATAAATCCCAACCATCTTGTAACATTATTGTACATAATACTAATATTTTCTTATCCACTTCTTCTTTAGATATCCTACAATATTTAATTGATATTCATCCTTAATTTTATGATCCAGTAGAAATTTGGTTGGAAGAATTTTTTCAAGAGAGGACAAATAAATTTCTTTATATGAATTCATTAATGTTAGATGTATATAAAGTGTTTAAATTTTCTTATGATAATTTAGTATTATTTCCATCATTGTTACTAATGTTTGATGTGTACATATGTACATGTATTAAAGAACTTGAATGGCTCCACTGGAAATATGACTATACTTAGTCATATTTCTCTCATAAAGTTAGAGTAGGAGTAGGTCTAGTTTAGTTTAGGTTTGCTTTACTTTAATTTTGGATTCAATAAATGATGATCTTGGGCATATGTGAGCTTCAACTTCTTCATGTTTTTAATTTTATCACAAAAAGAAGTTACATCTTCCTAGTAAGTCTCCCACACTTATGTTCATCCTTGAATTTTTTCTTTGTGTTTTTAATTTCAATCTTGTTTTAGTTTTTGCTGATGTAAGATTTGTTCTTGAAGGCCTTTAAGAATTTTCAGGAAGTCTATCATCCCTGCTTGCTTGGAATTCACTCTCCTTGTTCTACCTACTTTCGAGTTAGAGAGACAATGATGATGTTCATCAAATTGCAAATAAGATAAATCATGGAATCTCTGAACCTATACTTTACTTTCATTTAATATCGTTATAAGCCCCATATTTATTACCCCATTGTTAATATTTTTTCATGGAGGCTTAATTTTGAAACAAGTCATTTGCATGGCGAGGGAAATCTGAAATCTGATTTAACTTTACTTTTTAATCATCATTTGCTGCCTAGATTTTGAATTTTTGGTTTGTATAAAAAGCCCAATTATCTTCAACTTTGCAAGATTTAACCTGTTAAGATCTCAACTTTAGTCAGATAAACATGCTTTCCTCACATTCATTTTTTTGTTGAGAGATACTTTCATAAGCTGTCTTGCTGGAGTTTATTTTTAAAACTGGCTTTTTATTTATCTTTTCTTTTAGATTTTTTCATTTTCTTTCTTTGTTTGCAATGATTGAAGTTTTTTGTTTTTGGTTTGTTTGGTTTGATATGGGGAAATATTTCCTACCCAACATTGGTTGTCCTACATGGGGAAATATTTACTCTATCCTTTCATTAGGATTTCATTTATCTAAAGGTTATCTTTATCAAGTTTTCACCTTCTCTTACATTAACCATTAGCCATGGGGAACATTGAGATGTGTTTCAAGTATTATAAGCTTACCTTTATAAGGAATCAATTACCAACATTCTTTACTTTGAATCCCTTCCATCCCCACCACAATTAAAATCCTCTACTTTGGTAGTTGAAGAAAAACTAGTGAGGTCAAACACAATTGGTATCACATCCAATACTTCAAGCTAAACTCTCTTGTACCACCCCACTCTCTTCACTTAATTGCTAGAATAATTTATCAAATATATTTATCAAAAAGGTGTCATTAGAGAGTTGAAATCACATTTGTGTGGGAAGTGTGTGTAAACCTGTCGGGGTATTGAACATGCTCATTGGTAGCGGGTAAATGCACACATGGTACCAAGACAACTTCGTCGGGGTACTGAACAGACCTACTGGCAACGAAGCAATGTCAAGAAAAGAGGAAATTTTATAACATATGCATACTAATCCTTAAAGCCTCCTAGCTATTTTTGCTGTCCAAAAGTAGAGATGTAATTTAAAATTAATAAATTTTCCAATATTTGGATTCACTGTTTTGGAATTAGGCATCCAAGGAATTTCATCTTTAAAATCTTATTTTGCTTTGATTCTGTCTTATGTGGGACATTTCAGAATGGTGTCGTATGTGAGAAATTTTTGAAACCTTTCTTTTCAATTTTTAGTAAATTTAGTCCTATTATCTTAACCAAAGATAACTGTTTCTTCCCTGTGTGTCTCCAATTGTTGTGGCAAATAACCCACCCTTTATTTTCTTCTATGGTTGATTGAAAATTAGGACCCCTTTTTATTTTAATGTCAATTCTCCCTTTATTTTCATTTGAATTTGTCTTATTTGATTGGTTTGCTTATGAAATGAATTGTTTTCTTTTCATTGGACATTTAGGCATCACCACAAATCAATTAATGATGAGGATTCTCCTAATGTTAATTCTTTGTGTTTACTTTAATTTCAATTATTTTTAATATTTCAAATTTCACGATTTTAAGCATGAAATTTAAAATATGATTATGAGGAATATTTTTATATCATTTTATCGACAATTGAGTGATTATTAATTATTTTGGAATTCATTTCCTCAAACTTGCATAATATCCTCAATTTCAAAACATAATGTCAAGTTAAGTTATACATTTATGCTTTATCTAGAAGGTGTGAGATCAATCAAATTTGATTTTATTAATCTTGGTTAATTAAGATCTGGAGATCTTGTAGTTCATCTTTTAATAGATTTTTGTTATTAATTTAATTTATTTTTGTTACAAGTGTCTATGACAAATCTGCAATTCAAATTCAACTTCCAAATATATCTTTCAGTTGGGATTTTTCATGTCTACAAGGCATAATGCTTGGGCAAGATCAAATTGAAAATTCACATAAGGTTTAGGAGGCGATCTTCTATTCTTCTTCCTGAACAAAACGGTGGGGAATATCTTCAAACGATTGAAAACCCACTTCCAAAATGGGTCGATTTACTTAAACCTCAACCTTTGAAGTGAACAGATTGGGAGAAATCATGATAGGATTGACATGGATTTTCCTAGATTGGAAACACATCAATCTTCAGGAGGCGATCTTGTAGATTCAATCTCAACCAAACAATGAATAATTTGAGGGAACGGTTTGAAACCCACTTTCAAAATAGACCTATTTACTTAAACGATAAATTATTTGTTCATAAAGTGAAGATATTTTTAGAAATCATGATTTGAGTGAGTCTGATTAAATTTCGGGTCAGTTTCAGGAGGCTAACTTCAAACTTAGATTCTGAGCAAACCAAGAGGAATCTGGAGAAATGATTGAAAAACCACTTCAAAAACATGGTTAATTATCTTATCCTAAAATTATTCACCCAGAAACACAACCTCTTTGGAGAAATATTATCAGGAAGGAGGCAGCCCATATTTGACATTATGCAATCTCACATGAAGCAATTTTACAGGTCGATTTTCGGGCGATCAATGATGAATTTCTTCAAATGGTTGAAAACCCACCTCAAAAACATGCCTATTTACCTTATCCTAAGAGGATTTGCGAATAAGTTGAACCTTTTGGGAGATATGATGTGTTTTCGGGGTGGGTTATGTCCAGAATTAACAGTTTGCAAATTCTGTAGTTGATTCTGTTACAAATTCTATAGCTGATTCTTGAGCAAGTTTTGACCGACTCAAGAAGGATTAGACCTGGGTGGAAAATACTGTACAAAACTATGATTATTCTTGTGTAACAAGGGTTCCATATTTGAAACTAGAGAGGACTGTATGACAACTTTTGGAGCTAATAATAATAAGTTTTCATTTCATTACACTGCTGTATTTGATTCACAGACTTATTTCTTTGATGATTGTTTTTCATTTTGGTTTGAATTATGTTTCATTAGTGTAGTGACAATTGATATGAGCACTATTGCTGATCTCATTTGTTTTATGTTTGTGAATGCTTTGTTTAAAGCTATCTTTGCAAGGTTGCACATGATTTGAACCAAGATTGATTATGATTTCATGGAGATTAGTTTGTAGTGATTAATAACTATTTATTGATCATTTTCAAACTTGTCTTGATTTCCCTTTATATTGGATTAAAATGAAATATTTCATAGTTCAATATAATTCTCACAAAGAATTCATTTTACATGATTATATTTGGGTATTTACATGATTTTTTTGATAACTATTTATCAGAATTATTTCATTGTGTATTTTCTTGAAGAACCTATAAATCCTTGAGCTATTTTAATGATTTGTAGGTCTATCTTAACCCCAATTACAATTACAGTCCTTCCTTATTTTTATTAGATATTCTTGCTCTTGATTAGGAGTGAGGCTATCCTTCTCTTGATTAAGATAGGTTTTCCTTTTTGTTAACTTGCATCATATATTAAAGCTTCATTTGCATTGAAGTCCATAAAGTCTCCTTTTGCAAGAGTGAAATCCATTGTGGCGTAGTTGAGCCTTTGTGTCATCCTTAAGGTTGCTTTCTTGCAAGCATGTTGCAAGAGAGTAATTCCTTTACTTCTGTCTACTAATAAAAGCATGTAACAATATACATTAGTGGATAAAACGCCATGTATATAACTTTGTATATATATAAAATAGTCCAGATTAGATTAACATTAGATTAGGCTAGTCTTAGGACAAGGGTAACTGGAGATCCATAGAACCATTCATAATCACCATTTCAACAGATAAGGGTCTAATTAGGACCCTGATCGGGTGATCTCCCTATGATTTTGTGTTGGAAGATTGGTTGTTGTCATTGATGTCAACCCTAGTCATGGGTTTTGGACCGCAAGATTGATAAATGTATTTGGACATGAAGGACAATGTACATGCATATACAACACCCATGAATGGATAACATACATCATGTTGTTTCCGGTGGTATGTGGCACGTCACATGGATCCTCATGGTTGAGGAGAAATGAATTTTTGAAGATGACAAAGTGAATTGAAGAAGGAAGTACATGTAGGACCTGAAGATAATTAAAGAAAATAATTACAAAATAAGAAAGTGTCAGGTCAGCCCTAATGTTAAAATGAAGTGACATAAATGGTATAAATAAACATCATTATACATTCATTTTGATACAAGTCGATTTTCAGAGGAAATAAGAAGTAAAAGAAGGCCAGATTTCAAGGGAGGATGAAGTCTTTTGGTGATGTGTTCTAAGGTATGTTATTTTCAGGTCATCTTACCATTTTTTCTATAAATTTTTTTCTAGAATGATTCAGATGGTGAAATCACTATGGTATTGAGAAGACATATCAAGGTACCTTTGGTAAAATGTTCAGCTTTTGATTCACTATAATTATGGAGATACACTCTGTGGAAGATAGGGTTTGTGACCAGTCCTGAAGTTAGTCAATAAACAGGTGTTCCGGCTAAAACAGTCATAACTTCTTCATACAGAATCCAAATGAAGTGGGACCACTTCCATTGGAAAGAGTACGGACTTTAGTTTCTTGTGTGCAATTTTCAGAATCAGATATTAAATATTGAGGGCGGGGCATGCTGTACAAGTTGGGTCTTCTGAATAGACCAGAATTGAATACAGTCTACCATTCTTTCTATAACCTCTTTTTGGGGAGGATTCAATGAGTGAAAATTGGAGGAGTTTCAGAGAATACATTCAGTAATATTATCTACAGGACCAGAGTACTCCAAGAATTGAACAATTGCAGAAATTGAAGAAGTCTCAGGAAGCATTATAAGGTTCTATGTGATGATTGGTTGATGGTGATGATTTAATGTAAAGTTTTATTATCTCTCATATATTCTTGGGTGGAAGGAAGGGGCAAGGATGGAGAGTTCAAATGTCTCTTGATATTGGAGGATTATATCTTCCTCTTGGAGGTTTATCTTTCCCTCTACATTTGGAAGCTGTAGCTACCTTTGGAAGTCATTACTTCCCTTGAAAAAAAACTATTGATTATTTCTCATATATTGTGCACGGTGTATTGGTGTAACTCTTATACTATTGTTCATTTCTCATTGGATATAATTGAATGGTTTAAGTATAAGTTGAAAAAGGTTTTTAAATTGTACTTGATACTGATTCACCCCCCTCTCAGTATCAACATTTTGAACATGGTTATTTTTGTCCATCAACACAATGTTGAGGGTGATTACAATTAGAATACAAGCGCACTGGCCTTTTGCATCCAGGCTCACCAACCTTAAAATATAAGTATATATATAAAGGATCTTTGACCTCAAAACTGCGTGCTTAATCTGATGTGCAAAACACCCTAGGATGTGCACACTCTTCTTTTGATGCTCCATCCTCACTCACTTTCAAAAGTGTGTGCTGCACTATAAAATGTGCACGTTCTTTCTTTGATGCACAATCCTCGTGCAATCACCAAACTATGGAATTTGCGCCCAAAACTAAATTCAAGACTTGCTACTAACAACTCACCAACTTATATATATATATATATATATATATAGACACACACATTTATAGTTGGGGTTCATTCTAGGGGTATTATAGGTGGTCTCATATCCCAACACAAGGGTGGCATCCATAAAGGATTTGCCTATGGTTGGGAGGAAAATGGTGTAGATCCGGTCAATGGCCTTGGAGCTCATTTTTTGAAAGATAAATTTATTCCTCTTTCTTTTATTAAGATCTCAATCATAATGAAATGTACATGTATATGAGCATTATTTATCTTGAGTTAATGCCATGGAAATTCTATAGACATTAGTAAGTGATTGGTTTTTGTTATAATTGATTAAATTGTAATATAAATAATAAATAATAATAATAATAATAATTAATTAATGAAAATACATTATAATGAAAAGATGTGTCTTATAGAAAAGACACGACAGTTAACGATATGGCACTCCACCTAGGTATGTATAATAACAAGCCCTCAATTGTAATTTAAAAATTGGTGATTGCTTACATTGCCATCATCATGTCTTGAAACTTGAAACACACAACCAACATATTTCTTGCTTTTCTTTCATTTATTTTATACTTACCTATTGTAATCATTTTTAAACACAATTTACTTTGACTTTTATTTTTTTTAATAAAATATTTTAATTAATTACGCCAAAGGCGTTCTTTTAGGGCCAGTTATGCTTGGCCTTTTGTCGTCTATCCACAACTTATCAAATCCTGCCACGTCGCAACCACAAGCCTATTTGTCACAACCCTTCAAACCCTTCCATGTCCCTTCCACTTCATTTGTTTTTAGTGTTCTACATTCTACGCGAGATTGTGCATATTACTCGTCCTATATGGATTTTAACGTATTGTCCTTTTACATTGGATATTTCCTTAAGTGAATTGTGTTGGTTCCTTATATTTGGTATCAGAGTGGTCTTTCCATTGACCTATGTTCAAGTTTGATCTGTGATCAAGTTGATTTTTCTAGTGGCATTAAAAAAAGAAAAAAAAAAGACAAAAATTCTGCAAATAATCTCTAGGCTGGTAGCCATTCTTTTCTCATAACAAAGAAAAAAAGAATAGGAGAAGAAAAAAGAAAAGAAAATGTTTTATTAAAGTGCACTTGAAGAAGTATAAGTCAAACATGAATCCATAGTTGGAAATAAGTTAAGTTAATTGCCATTTACAAGGTAAGAAAAGGTAATTTAAAAGTGCATACCAAGAAGTTTCAAGGAAAAATTCCATAGTTGGCATTAGTCAAGTTAGTTTCCATCTACAAGGTAAGAAAAGGTAATTTAAAAGTGCATACCAAGAAGTTTCAAGGAAAAATTCCATAGTTGGCATTAGTCAAGTTAGTTGCCATCTATAAGGTAAGAAAAGGTAATTTAAAAGAAAAAGTTCCAAAGAAGAAGGAAGAGTAAATTTTGATTTTACTGTTGTTAGTTTACATGCCCATGGTTTTGGTAAACACGGGTTTCTAGAAAAGAAAATATAACTTAGTTATTATTTCAAAAAAAATTATGAATTCCACAAAGAATTTTGTTTTTTTTTGCGAAATGCTCCTTTTTTGAAGAGTATTCTAATTGTCGAGAGTCGTTCAAAAATAAAAATGTCGTTTTCACAAAGTGTTCATTTTCCTTAATCAAATATCGAAATGACACAACTAATAAAAATAGATACTATGAAGTTATTAGATAGAATTCAAAGACAACTTGAGAAAAATTTTAGTGAAAATTCAATGAGATGAGAGTAATCAGAAATGTGTTGAGATAAGGAGGGTTACCTCAAACAAAAATGTGATATTGACAAGGAGGAACATGCAGTTCAAGAATTAAAAGAAACGATATCTAACTTTCAAGTTGTGCATCTAACATCACTCCTACAAGACGCCACATGCCAATGGACCGAAAAATTACAGTTGAAAGATCAAGAAGACGACTCACATATAAAAAAATTAGAAGACAAAATAGCCAAACTTCAACAAAAAAAAACATTTCACAATAAAAATATAATGAGCTCGAGGACACGTTTAATAGGGAAGTAATGGAAAAGGACCAAGAAATTTGTCATTTAAAAAACCACAATCAAAATTTACTTAATCAAATCAAGAAGTCAAAGGATACAAAACAATGCGTTCAAAAGTGGGAACAAGAGAATCAAGATCTCTGAAAGAAATAATCAGAAAAGGAGGAAGAAAGTTCACGCTTAACAATCCTTAATTAAAGTTTGTTAGAACAAATCAAAGAACTAAAAGAGAAAGCAGAGAATGGATACACGAAAAAAGTTGAACGATCAAAAAATGAAGAGCTTGCAAGCTTAAATAATCATAATCAAAACCTACTCACACAAATCAAGAAGCTTAAAAATGATAAGAAATCTATGGAAATTAAAGTAGAACAACTTATCATAGAAGCATCAAAGCCTTCAGAAGAAAAAATCCAAGTGGTGGAAAAAGGAACAAATACAAATCCAATCCACATCACAAATAAAAAAGATGTCAATCTAGTTGAAGTAAAAACATATTCGAAAATTTCAAGTGACGATCCAACGACCAACCAAGCAACATTGATGCATGAAGAAAATCACATACCGAAATTAAACGAAGAAAAATTTACAAGCATGATAAGGGAAAATCATGTTATAAGAACTCCTTATCAACATCCAAATCATAAAGGAAGATATCATAAGCATTCAAAGTACCAATATAACTCAGATCATGAACAACTAACCTATCGTACGAAAAATATTGATAAAAACACAATTAAATCTCATGATAACAATTCATCGTGGAACTGCAACGTTCCACAAAGGATCAATTTAGGTTGGTTAGATCCTTTTACATATCGTCAATTTTGCTCAACACTTAGAAGTTTGTATCGTTGCATATTTTATACCATAAAATCATCAAGAAACAAGAATTATGCGAGTACAACACAAGCCATAGCAAGAGATAAAGCCTTTTCATCAATATGCTTTGATGACAAAGCATTTCAAAAGAGGAAGGCAATGTTATGAATATATATATATATATATATATATATATATATATATATATATATATATTCCCTTAGTTGTAATCAATCATCATATCTTATTCAATTATTTATTATTAAATTTCCTCTATGGATTTTAACCTATTGTCATTTTTATATTGGATATTTCTGTAAGTGAACTATGTCGGTTCCTTAAAATTTGTATGATAATGCATTGATAAACTTCATGCATGCAAACAATTTGTAGAAATGCATTGTTCATATAAGTCTAAAAACTAGTTTCATAGTTTTAGTGCAATAGTGTTATATGAGGTTAAATGAAGAACAAATTTGGAATAGGGTTGGTTGGCACATATCCCCATATGAAAATCAACTTCATATTTTCCGCATGATCATTAAAAATGTAAAATGGTTGTAGATGAAATTATACTATAACTTGGCCATACAATATCCATTGGCATTCAGATTTTAATTACAAGTATATGACATCAATATCCACATTCTCACCAAATTTCAGATTTATATTCATCTATTTCATTTTCCAAAAGGTGGAAATACATTTAGTTCAAGAAGGTCTACTCAAATCCCCCATACCCTTTTTAAATGGTGTTTTCCATGCATGAAAAGTTTTGGTATCTATTGTTAATGCTCTTAAGGGATTAATTAAGATGTTTACCTCTAGTATAAGTTAGTTTGTTCCTGAATTAGTCCTAAATTGTCCTCCTTGAAGGAAAAAATACTCATTTCCCCTACCCTTAAAGACATATGAGTGCACTTCATAGATTGATTATGTGACCTCTATGAATGCATTTAAACACTATTTTGAGGTATGTACCTCTATCTTATAATGACATGAGTTATGTGCGGGCCTCAAGGCTAGTGATGGCTATGTTATAAGGATTTGGGGTGTAACCTTGTACATGTAGATGATGGGCAAGAAGCTTGTAGAATATGAAATCATTTCTTGATGTTTATAAAGCTTTATTATCATGGAAACATACTTCTAAGAAAAAAATATTACATGCATAAATCTAAGGGTATTTACGCTAAACCCTAGAATTGTATTCTTTAAAAGTAAACAAGATCTCCATCCAAGAGACATTAGGTAACCATTGAACTGAAGTAGTTGATGGTCTTTTAAAATGAGTTTCATATATGAGTTATGATTAAGATATTATGATAAATATCTTTCATGTATGAATTATGCGCCTATGCTTTGTAGCCTTCATATTAAAAGAGTGTTATGAGGCAAACCAAGAATGGTAAGTTTTAATTGATTTGAAGTTTTGATCTTGATTTTGTTGTAAGAGTTATGCTAGCTAGACTTGGCATTTAAAAATTGGAGGCTTATTTATGTTCACTGCTACAAATCCTAGATATGTTTTAGAAATGAAGAGGAAGGGTTTTTATTTTTGTAAATGGTTTGTTGTATTGTGGAAAATCGACTTATGTATTGGTGCTCACATTGCATTATTAGATCAACAAACCCATCTTTACATGTTGATAATTTAGATACATTATATATTGATATGGATCATATGGTTACAATACTAGAGGTTTTATGGGCTCAAAGAAATGAGAGAAAATGTTTTTGTTTCCATGTTAAGCTAACATATAGGTTATTCTAAAATATGTGAATGACTAGTTATTTCATCCATACTTAGGATTGCATGAGATTGTTGAGTCAAGTTGTTTGATGAATTGGAGAAATATTTGCGATCATTGTGAATATGTCTAAATGTTGATTAAGTGCTTACATTTGATCATGCATTGGTATTACCATCAATACACGAAGGTATCCACCCTTTGGAGGTTTAACATGTTTAATTTTTATGCATTATTGCTTGCTAGGTCAGGTGGTCTTTTGAGTGATGCGTTGTTCACCTAGAAGAATAAGAGCCTTATTGATTAATAATAATTTTACTTATTTATTGTATATGGTGTTTAATGCATGCATTTAAACGTATTAGTATTGTTCCTTATGATTGTCTTCCTTAAAAATAAAGAAACCCTTCATCCATGAATTTGTCTTATGACTATTATGTGAGAATTTAACTTATATTAAAATAGTCAACTTTGGTGGTATATTGGTATTGCTAATATGGCTTATATGAAACCACCCTTGAGGGCCATGTATGAATTTGAATGAGTAGATCTCTCATTTTTGTATACTAAAGTTATTATTCATGAAGATGAATGTATATGCCCATTAATATAAATGCACGACTATTGATATGAATGCATTGATGGTGTAACCATGGAGCAAGAAATTGTACTTGTTATGATTTGGTAATGCCATTATTACCTAATTGTCTTCATATTGAAGGTTATGATATTTCATGTTCTTTGAATTCTAGTTTTGAGTGTGTTGTATGTCACTCCTTAGAATAAGCCAATATGAAGTGATCATATAGTAAGTACGCAAGAGTGTTATGTATGACATGGTATAAGGCATCTTTTCTCTCGTTGTTAGTTTCTATATGAAAGAGAGAAACATACTTTAATTATGCCTTTGAAACTTGTCATGTGAATGGTTGTGAAATTTGATATAACAGACTAATCTCAAGTTTGAGTTGACGTTAGTATAAATTGTTTCTAAATCAATGAAAGGATGATGTAGACAAACTAATAAATTATTGGACATGAAAGAATAAATTAGGGTTCCATTCTTAATTGATTATCCACTTGAGATAGGGGGTTGATATATGAATTGGATTGTCTTGATGATGTTCAACTATTTCATGAATAAATTGAAATAACCTTAGTTAATTGCTCTTATTGACAAGTAGAAGAGCACTATAATTTGATTGACATTATGTCGTTAGTCCTTGGATTGGGTAGGTTGGTAAAGACTCGAGTTAGGAAAGAATTGGATGAAAATGTGAATGATCAAGTGTTCATTTTTTTTAAAGGACATGTATGCTTTTTATTTTTTATGAAATGCTATAGATGTTTCAATTATAAACTATTGATATGAAACTAATGATAATTGTGGCTATGTTAAGTGAGATATCTATTTGGAAAACAATCCCGAATATAGGCAATGGAAGAAATCCCATAAGAAGAGTAGAAAAATTGTTAGCTAATTAAAATCTAAGTATTTTGATGATGTTTGATTGGATTCAAATATACTTGCTACGAGGAAGAGCTGAATTTGGATTTGATTGATTCTAATTCATTTGACAGTGAATATTTCAATAGATATAATTTGCATATGATTGATGTGTAGAATATACATCATTCTAATTGAACTTTGCATGTTGTCTTTGGTGTTTTTGATATGCTAACTTCATTAAGGAAGGCATCCAAATAATAAGATTTGTGGAGGATGATGTCGTGCATACTAAAAAAGGTGTCATTGAAGGATCGATTAGATCATGTTTGAATATGGACTATCCTGGGATTTAAGACTAGCCACTTAGAATCAAAGTAGATCTTGACTAAAGTTTCCCAAGGAATGTAGAACAATTTCTAGAACAAAAAACAAGCATAGATAATGGAAAGCGTTACATGAAGCTACAAATTTGCTAATCATTGGACGAAAGAAGGTCAGCTGAGAACTTGCCTTCGTTTGGACGATTGTGTGATCATGCAAATGACAACATGAAGATATTACTTGGGCATGGGTGTTTCTCTTTCTTTGGGGAAACATGGTTGAGGGTGAATCCTAACCATTCCAAGGCATAAGGAGGCAGATGCAACAACATGGATGGGTGATGAAGTAGTGGGGCAAAGGCAGTCTAGACATATAGTTCTTGGTGCAAATATTGGCTAATTGTGTCATGAGTTGGATAGTGGAGTCAAGTTGTCATGAATGACTTTGTTTCGGGGTGAATTCATAGTGCAACAAGGTGAGGGGTGAGCTTGCCTTGGTTTGAGTTCATTGTGTAGATGGACTAAATTGAAGAAGTAATTTAAGTACATACACACTAGTAGGTTTGAAGTGCAACACTTAGAAATTGTGGAGGATGTGCTTAAGGAATATTAAACAATGGAAACAAAGATGAGGCTAGGATGGACACTTGCCTTAGTCTTCTGAGTTGGACATAGTGATAAATATGCAAATAGAAAAGGATAAGTTCAGGCATGGGGATGAACATTTCAAGAACTAGACATGACGGTTGGACTAACTACCCAACCAATGCAAGACTTGAGGCTACCATTGTGTGAAGATGTAACATAGTTTGGTTGAAGTATGGGTGTAGCAGAAAGTTCACAGATGTCAACACTTAGACATTTTTGAGGTTTTGGTTGAAGTTGCAACAACTTTTGAGGCAACAACAACAATGAAATGGAGAGTGATCATCGCAATAGGGAAATGACAGCTTAGACATTGTAGACAGAGTTGGGGAAGAGACATATTTTCATCGTAGAGACAATTGGTGGCACAAAAATTTGGGTAGGGAAGTGTGAATGATTGCATAGGTTATAGATGATTGTAGTGTAAGATGGAAACTTGGGGTTTCTACTTTGGCAAAATTTGGGGTTTCCAATTGTCATGAAACTTGGGGTTTCTAGCAGACTTAGTTGCGACAGGAGCACGATTTCGGGGAGAGACTTCGAGATTGTAGATTTTGTGGATGTTTTTGATGATGGAAATGAGTTGAGGTGGGGGAGGATGTAAGGCTTGGGGTACCAATCCCAAGCACATCCACTTACACCATAGGCCAAAATGAAGGAAATTGGGTGGAGAGGATGCTTATTGCATTTGAAGGAACATAGTCTTCATATATGGCGATAATTTGGGTTCCTTGCGCATGTGACACACCAAGGGGTGACTCCACCTAAGATTCCTCATGACACAAGTCATATGATGGACAATTTTACAAAGAGTTGAGTGAAAGACTTGGGCACTCCACCAAATGGATGAATCAACCAAGACATGTGGAGGGTGCGCCTAGACAAGTTGGCTTGACTTGACTAAGTTCCACACTCACCCAAACGATGGTTTGGTTGGAGAGATGGGGGCATCGATCTAGAGTTCGGTGGGTCAACCCGACGACAAAGTGGGGAATTTAGTGGGTCGACCCGATGACAGAGCAGGGAGTTCAATGGATCGGTTGGGAAATCCACCTAAATCCACCCACATGAAGGGTCCACCCAACATTGCAAAGGGGCATGACTCATGGGTCATTTCGGTTCACCTAAACAGATCGTTTGGGGAGCCAAAACCTATAAAGGCACAAAGGTGCACAAGCAAGGGAGGTAGCTTGGAAGAGAGAAAGAAGATATCTATGGTTCTGAGGCAGGTTTAGATGAAGAGGGGCGAGCTCCCTCAAGGAGCCAAGTCACTCCACATGGGAGGACTTGTGTTTCCTTGAGGTGGATTTAGTGGACATAGTTGGGAGAATTCCTCTTAGGCTGAATTTGGGTAAGTCTAGAAATGCATGTATGTTGGAGGCATCTGTGAGATAAAACCAAAATCTGTGAAGTCTACGGAAACAAAGAGACAACAATTCTGCAGTTGAGGGCAAGTTTGAGGTGCACCACAAGAGGTTGCAAAGATGATTACAACATAGAGTCTTGGTGTGACGAGTCTATTTATGAGTGTCTTGGTGAGGTGAGGTGAGTTGTGTGACTTTACCAAATTCACAAACTAAGCTGGTAGTGGTCATATTGTAATTGTTTCACAATAACAAACACTTAGCCATGTGTTAGGCATGATTTGTGCCACCCACACTATTTCTGTGTATGTCTTTCATTTGTTCCACTGTTGTTCTCCTGGATTCTCATTTTCATGATGTATGCTTATATATGACTAAGTGTTAAACTATTAACAATTGTTTAAGTATACAAGAGTTTCACTAGAGTAGGAGTGTGACTCGTCGATAGCCTAGATCGAAGCATGGGTATGCTTTAGGTGAAGAGGCATTGTTTGGATGAAGTATCCTTGGTGTTTCCAAGCAACCAAGTGAGAAACATCGTGGTGCTGCATGCACTCAAGAGGTGCAGGATCAAGAGATTGGCTAGGCACACAATGGGGATGTGACAAATATGACAATGTGTGTAATTCCATAATGAAGACTATATCCTACAATATGTAAAGAGCAAACAATATGAGAAATATATCATAGTTGTGAAATCTAATTTCAATATAATACACATTTAGATTTTCGATTGAAATGTTATGAGGACATATGATGGTAATTGTATGTGTATGACATAGGTGGGATAATGGATCTATCCAATGAGGACAGATGGATCTTGTTGACGCTGAAAATCATGGGGAGATGTTATTGTGATGACACTGGAACCCTATGACATGCCTTGATCACCATAAGATATGTTATATTAAAGGTTTCCAGAGGGATGCCCTCATAATAAGGTTCTATAAGTATGTAGTCTTCAATTGCTTGTGAAATCCTTAGTAAGAGGGATTACCCAAGGTACTGTTGAGTAGAGAAGGGGATTCCTAATTCTAGAAGTGTGAGTGCGGAAAGAAAGATGCAACTTGAATGAATCTATTGTGAGATATTCATACTATATGCTAGTTGGGATCATGAGTGCATTATATATTTTGGGTGTGTTAGAGAAGACAGTGAGTTGAATCTCACCCTTGGAAACCAAGTGAAATAAGGATATATTCATATAAATAAGTATTAGGTTGAATTGCATACTATATATGTAACATACCCGACCCCCCTATCTTTTTTTGGATGGTTGGATGTTCAGTTTACCTCTTATTTTCACACCTTTACTTCTAATAGACCTTCTCGGTCGACCTCTGACTACCAGCAAAAAATCTTCTATGGATTCATTAAAAAAACAAGGGACCCAGACACCCCCAATTGAATGGATAGAATCACTCCTTTTTGAGATATCGACGATCTACAACGACTCAGACCCTCATGTCCTTGGTCTCACATGTTACATGACTCATTCCATTTCTGACAGAATCTCTCCAATGGATCGCCTTGATAGATCCAACGGCCCTGGAAAGCGAAGATCGATGGCCCTGATTACATCGATGCCTCAATCTATCCAATGGTCATCACTCACTTTATTTTCAAAAAATTACTTGAATAAGTGGGGCCCAAGATAGATATACGACTATCGTTACTTCGCACGCCCACTCTCTGATCTACGACTCACATTCTCTCGCATTATCCTTCACTATCAGAGTGCACTCACTCTAGGTATTTTATACCATTCCGGCCAACACTCTCTAACGAGTCATTCCGATGGATCTAACAATCCATAGAACGTCCCATCCAACAATTAAGGTTTGTTCGGAGTCGCATAACTGTTGGTGGCCATTCTTTTCTCATAATAAAGAA
The DNA here is from genome assembly GCA_032191745.1 of Picea mariana. NCBI lineage: Eukaryota > Viridiplantae > Streptophyta > Pinopsida > Pinales > Pinaceae > Picea > Picea mariana. Next base: position 122,723 of record JASDQU010790121.1, on the reverse strand, counting down.
AAAAAGAATAGGAGAAGAAAAAAGAAAAGATTTTTTTTTCTTAAAGCACACGTGAAGAAGTATAAGTCAAACACAAATGCATATTTGGAAATAAGTTAGTTAATTTCCATTTACAGGTAAGAAAAAGTAATTTAAAAGTGCATACCAAGAAGTTTCAAGGAAAAATTCCATAGTTGGAATTAGTCAAGTTAATTGCCATCTACAAGGTAAGAAACAGTAATTTAAAAGAAAAAGTTCCAAAGAAGAAGGAAGACTAAATCTTGATTTTACAGTTGTTGGTTTAAAGGCCCATGGTTTTGGTAAACCATTGGCCCATGGTATTTCCCATGGTATATATATATTATTTGAGAGAAATTAAAAGGAAGAATTTCAAGTCAATTGTTTCTTTGCAAAATGCCCCTTTTGTGAAGAGTATTCTAATTGTCGGGAGTCATTCAAAAATCAAAATGTGTTTTTCACAAAGTGTTCGTTTTCCTTAATCAAATATTGAAATGACACAACTGACAAAAATAAATAATACAAAGTTTTTAGATAGAATTCAAAGACAACTTGAGCAAACTTTCAGTAAAAATTCAATGAGATGGGAGCAATCAGAAATGTGTTGAGATAAGGAGAGTCACCTCTAACGAAAATGTCATATTGACAAGGAGGAACAAGTAGTTCAAGAATCAAAAGAAAAGATATCTAACTTGCAAGTCGTGCATCTAACATCACTCCTACAAGATGCCACACACAAATGGACCGAAAAATTACAGTTGAAAGATCAAGAAGATGACTCACATATAAAAAAATTAGAAGACAAAATAGCCAAACTTCAACAAAAAAAAATATTTCACAACAAAAATATAATGAGCTCAAGGACATGTTTCACAAGGAAGTAATGGAAAAGGATCAGGAAACTTGTTGTTTAAAAAACCACAATCAAAAGTTACTTAATCAAATCAAGAAGTCAAGGATACAAAACAATGCGTTCAAAAGTGGGAACAAGAGAATCAAGATCTCTGAAAGAAATTATCAGAAAAAGACTTAGAAAGTTCACGCTTAACAATCCTTAATCAAATATTGTTATAACAAATCAAAGAACTAAAAGAGAAAGCAGAGAAAGAAGACATGAAAAAAGTTGGACAATCAGAAAATGAAGAGCTTGCAATCTTAAAGAATCATAATCAAAATCTACTCACACAAATCAAGAAGTATAAAAATGATAAGAAATCTATGGAAATTAAAGTAGAACAACTTATCAAAGAAGCATCGAAGTATTCAAAAGAAAAAATCCAAGTGGTGGAAAAAGGAACAAATACAAATCCAATCCACATCACAACTAAAGAAGATGTCAATCCAGTTGAAGTAAAAACATATTCGGAAATTCCAAGGGACGATCCAAGGACCAACAAGGCAACATTGATGCATGGAGAAAATCACATACCGAAATTAAACCAAGAAAACATTACAAGCAATATAATGGAAAATCATGTTACAAAAACTCCTTATCAACATCCAAATCATAAAAGCAGATATCGTAAACACTAAGAGTATCAATATAACTCAGATAATGAACAACTAACATATCATACGAAAAATATTGATACCAACACAATTAAATCTTATGATAACAATTCATCGTGGAAGTGCAACGTTCCACAAATGATCAATTTAGGTTGGTTAGATCCTTTTACAATTCATCAATTTTGCTCAACACTTAGAAGTTTTTATCGTTACGTATTTTCTACCATAACATCATCGAGAACTGAGAACTATGTGAGTACAACACAAGCCATAGCAAGAAATAAAGCCTTTTCATCAATATGCTTTAAGGACAAAACATTTCAAAAGAGGAAGGCAATGTTATGAATATAAATAATATAAATATATATAAAATAACATAAATAATAAATAATAATAATTAAATAATGAAAATACATGTCTTATGAAAAATACATGAATATTAACGAAAGGGCACTCCGCATAGGTATATATAATGTGTCCCTCAGTTGTAATCAATCATCATATCTTATTCAATTATTTATTATTTTGCCTATATGGATTTTAACTATTTTCCTTTTTACATTGGATATTTTCGTAAGTGAACTATGTCGGTTCCTTAAAATTTATATGATAATGCATTGATAAACCTCATGCATGAAAACAATTTGTAGAAATGCATTGTTCATATAAGTCTAAAACTAGTTTCATAGTTTTAGTGCAACACTGTCATGTGAGGTCAAATGAAGAACATATTTGGAATAGGGTTAGTTGTCACATATCCCCATATGGAAATCAACTTCATATTTGTCTGCATGATCATTAAAAATGTAAAATGGTTGTAGATGAAATTATACTATAACTTGGCCATACAATATCCATTGGCATTCATATTTTAATTACAAGTATATGACATCAATATCCACATTATCACCAAATTTCAGATTTATATTCATCTATTTCATTTTCCAAAAGGTGGAAATACATTTAGTTCAAAAAGGGCTACGCAAATCCCCCATAGCCTTGTTAAATGGTGTTTTCCATGCATGAAAAGTTTTGGTATCTATTGTGAATTCTCTTAAGGGATTAATTAATATGTTTACCTCTAGTATAAGTTAGTCGGTTCCCTGAATTAGTCCTAAATTGGCCTCCTTGAAGGAAAACATACTCATTTCCCCTACCCTTAAAGACATATGAGTGCACTGCATAGATTGATTATGTGACCTCTATGAATGAGTTTAAACACTATTTTAATGTATGTACCTCTATCATACAATAATATGAGTTATGTTTGGGCCTCAAGACTAGTGATGGCTATGTTATAAGGCTTTGGGGTGTAATGTTGTACATGTAGATGATAGGGCAAGAAGCTTGTAGAATATAAAATCATTTATTGATGTTTATAAACCTTTATGATCATGGAAACATACTTAGAAAAAAGTATTATATGCAAAAATCTAAGGGTATTTACCCTAAACCATGGAATTTTATTCCTTAAAAGTAGACAAGATCTCCATCCAAGAGACTTTAGGTAACCATTGAACTGAAGTAGTTGATGGTCTTTTAAAATGAGTTTCATGTATGAGTTATGATTAAGATGTTATGATAAATATATTTCATGTATGAATTATGCACCTATGTTTTGTAGCTTTAATATAAAAACAATGTTATGAGGCAAACCAAGAATGGTAAGTTGTAATCGATTTGAAGTTTTGATCTTGATTTTGTTGTAAGAGTTATGCTAGCTAGACTTGGCATTTAAAAATTGGAGGATTATTTATGTTCACTACTACAAATCCAAAATCTGTTGTAGAAATGAAGAAGAAGGGTTTTTATTTTTGTAAATGGTTTGTTGTATTGTGGAAAATGGACTTACGTATTGGTGCTCACATTGCATTATTAGATCAACAAACCCATCTTTTCATGTTGATAATTTATATATATTATATATTGATATGGAGCATATGGTTACATTACTAGAGGGTGTATGGGCTCAAAGAAATGACCAACAATGTTTTTGTTTCCATGTTAAACTAACAGATAGGTTATTCTTGAATATGCGAATGACTAGTTATTTCATCCATACTTAGAACTGAATGAGATTGTTGAGTCGAGTTGTTTGATAAATTGGAGAAATATTTGCGATCATTGTGAATATATCTAAATGTTGATTACGTGCTTAAATTTGATCATGCATTGGTATTACCATCAATACATGAAGTTATCCACCCTTTGGAGGTTTAACATGTTCAAATATTATGCATTATTGGTTGCTAGGTCAGGGGGTCTTTTGAGTGATGGGCTGTTCACCTAGAAGAATAAGAGCCTTATTGATTAATGATACTTATACTTATTTAGTGTATATGGTGTTTAATTCATGCATTTAAACATATTAGTCTTGTTCCTTATGATTGTATTCCTAAAAAATAAAGATACCCTTCATCCATGAATTTGTCTTATGACTATTATGTGAGAATTTAACTTATATTGAAACAGTCAACTTTGGTGGTATATTGGTATTGCTAATATGGCTTATCTGAAACCACCCTTGAGGGCCATGTATGCATTTGAATGATTATATCTCTCATTTTTGTAGACTAAAGTTATTATTCATGTAGATGATTGTATATGTCCATTAATATGAATGCATGACTATTGATATGAATGCATTGATGGTGTAACCATGAAGCAAGAAATTGTACTTGTTATGATTTGGCAATGTCGTTATTACCTAATTTTCTTCATCTTGAAGGTTATGATATGTCATGTTCTTTGAATGCTAGTTTTGAGTGTGTTGTATGTCACTCCTTAGAATAAGCCAGTATGAAGTGATCATATAGTAAGTGTGCAAGAGTGTTATGTATGACATGGTCTAAGGCATATTTTCTCTCGTTGTTAGTTTCCATATGAAAGAGAGAAACATACTTTAATTATGCCTTTGAAACTTGTCATGTGAATGATTGTGAAATTTTATATAACATACTAATCTCAAGTTTGAGTTGAAGTTAGTATAAATTGTTTCTAAATCACTGAAAGGATGGTGTAGATAGACTAGTAAAAATATTGGACATGAAAGAATAAATTAGGGTGCCATGCTTAATTGATTATCCACTTGAGATAGGGGATTGATATATGAATTGGCTTGTCTTGATGATGTTCAATTATTTCATGAATAAATTGAAATGACCTTAGTTAATTTCTCTTATTGAAAGGTAGAAGAGCACTATAATTTGATTGACATTATGCCATTAGTCCTTGGATTGGGCAGGTTGGTAAAGACCCGAGTTAGGAAATAATTGAATGAACATGTGAATGATCAAGTGTTCATTTTGTTTAAAAGGACATGATATGATTTGTATTTTTATTTTATTTTTTATGAAATTCTATAGATGTTGAGAATTGTGACTATGTTAAGTGAGATAGCTATATGGAAAACAATCCTAAATATAGGCAATGGAAGAAATCCCATAAGAAGAGTAGAAAAAATGTTAGCTAACTAAAATCCAAGTATTTTGATAATGTTTGATTGGATTTGAATATACTTGCTACGAGGAAGAGTTGAATTTGGATTTGATTGATTCTAATTCGCTTGATGGTGAATATTTCAATAGATCTAATTTGCATGTGATTGATATGTAGAATATACATAATTCTAATTGAACTTTGCATGTTATCTTTGTTGTATTTGATATGCTAACTGCATTAAGGAAGGAAGCCAAATAATAAGAGTTATAGAGCATGATGTCGTGCATACTGAAAAAGGGGTCATTGAAGGATCGATTAGATCATGTTTGAATATGGACCATCCTGGAAGTTAAGACTAGCCACTAAGAAGCAAAGTAGATCTTGACTAAAGCTTACCAAGGAATGTAGAAAATTTTTATAACAAAAAACAAGCGAAGATAGTGCAAAGCATCACAAGAAGCTACACATTTTCTAATCATTGGATTGCAATAGTAAATGGCACATGCAGTCATCCATGCATATAGGGGAATGTGGAATCTTTCTACCCCTAAAATTTATTTTGATTATAGATTATAATTTTATGTTTGTAGAAATAGTTGTTAGGATATTTAGACACTTAGGAGTTAGTTAAGATCTACTTGGTCTATTGTGTGTTTCTTTAGTATGCATTAGTATGCATTTGTAGTTAGGAAATCCGACGGTCACGATATCTTCCCGACATAGAGTGATCTAACGGTTCTTACTCTCCTCGATCTTAATGGCCATTGATCCGTGGCTTAACAATCGATTGGTCCGTGATCTCTATTTAAAGAGCATGGAGGGTCATTTGCCAATGATCGATTGTGATAAACTATCTTGTAAAATCTCTCTATAATCTTTTTCTTTTCATTAATAAACTGGTCCAAGTGGCCACGTTGGCTGGGGCTGTGGATGTTTCCCCATAGGGGTTTTACCACGTGAAAACATCAGTGTGTTGATCCTTTATCTGGTTATTTGAGTGACTACTGAAGGTGTTCATCCTTTGTTGGAATACCTGTGTTGTCAAACATGGTATCAGAGCCTGTTTGAAGACCCGCTCCTGTTGTAGATCGAGATCGTGAAGCCGAGTTGCCTCATCTCCATTTTCTGTCATTTCTGTACATTTTTGGGCTGAGAGGACTGTTCCATTGCGTCCGAAGCACTCGTTTCATTCAAGAACACTTTTCATTTCACTTGAAAAGGTTTTCATTTTCCCAATATACGACCATTACAGTCAAATTCGGAGGTATAAAGCCTGAATACACATTTTTTAAATTTTTGCAAAGTTTTATTTCGGTTTGTATTTTTTTATTTTTGGGTTGCTACTTTTTTAGATATGTGTATGCTCTTTGCCTCGCGCCTTGTGCGATCTCGACAAATCAGAAACATATAGGAAAAGGTGCATCTTCCGGGTAAGTTAATCGAGATCTAACCCTTGTTGTCATCGAGAAGCGAAATTTTTTTCATGTGAAAAGAGTTTTTTTTTAGCACGCTCTCCAAGGTTGTCTTCAACAACAACAAAAACAATCCTCCTTCTGAAAATTACAATATATTTTGCTAGACCATTTGGTTAAAACTTGCCTTATTAAGTAAGAGGTCTTGAGTTCAAGTCTCTTTTTTGTTACTTTTTTGAAAAAGTTCATGCTAAAATTGTAAAGTGTATTTCACTTCAAGTATAAAAGTGAATCACTATAAGTAGCTTTAATATTTTATTTTAGAGTTATTTATTTTGCATGCATCTTTTCTGTTATAAAGTAACTTCATTGTAAAAGTGATCCCCACTTCTCTTTATAAAAGTGGGTCACTTCATAAAGCAACTTACACTATCACGTGGTCAGTTGGTTACTGTTTATGCCTTTTTTTTAAAAGGGCATAACTCTCACATCGGAAGTCCGTTTTTAGTGTTGTTTTTTTTTAAACCGCATAACTTTTCGAGATATTTCCATCTAGATCATCAGTTTCAGTTTTTAAATCCACGTTATCTGCATATTTAATATGGATTCTACAAGTAATGTCTTGCTTACCATCAACAACTACTTTCAATGGAAATCTCATATGGAAGATTTATTAAGAAGTAAAGGCTTGTACTGAATTACCTTGGGAAAGGAAAAAGAACCCACTGATGATGATAAGAAATCCAAATGGGCTAATAGGAGTGATGAAGCACGTGGAATAATTTGAATGTCCATCTCTCCTGATTTAAGATACCACCTCCAAGAAATTGATGACCCCAAAGAATCTTGGGACAAGATTGAATCTATGTTTGGTAAACTCAATATTATTTGAGCACAACTGTTAGAAAATCAAGTAATGACCTTGAGTCTAAGTGATTTTTCTTGCCCTGGAGACTATCTATCTGGGTTTAAAACACTCAGAATTTTATGTGAAGAATGTAAGATAAAAATGGAGGAAGAGCGCTGCATCTATCTTATTCTTTCTAAGCTAGGTAGTGCATATTCTGTGTTTGTATCTACCTTTTATGCCATGAGAGAGGCTCTAGGGAAAGCTTATGAAAAACCCACTCTTGAGTCCTTTTGTGCTGCTTTGATTAGAGATGAAGATAAGCTTGTAAAACTTGGAGTGATCAACACTGCAGGTACCTCCAACAAAGCCTTAGTTGCCCAGCAGAAAGATAAAACCAAGAATCCCAAGAAGAAACATCCTCGCCACAACAATAATCAATATAATGGTCCCAAACCCACTCAGTTAGCTTTTTCTCTGAATGGAGACAAAGCAACAAAATATAAAAATAAGAAGACTGACATACATTGTAACTTTTGTGATAAAGATGGTCATGATGAGTCCAAATGTTTCAAGAAGATGGTAGCTTTAGAAGCAGCGATGAAGAAGCACAACATCAGTGTTGATCCTACTTCTTCTTCTTCTTCTCATGGACATGCACTTTTTGCTTTTGGTTTCTCCTTCAATACACCTTCTACTTCTACTTCTGATAAGTGGATTATTGATTCTGGAGCATCTTATCATATGCTTAAGGATAGAGACATATTTTCTACTCTAAATGAATGTAACACCAAGAAAATATTTGTTGGTGATGATAGATCTCTTAGTGTTGAAGGATTTGGAATAGTACAAGTAGAAAATGGCCATTTCAATGATGTATTATGTGTTCCAAGTCTTTCTTGTAACCTTCTATCAGTATATCAAATCACTCATTTAGGTGAAGGTAAAACCATAGAGTTTTCACCTCACCAAGTTGTAATCAATGATCTAAAGATCCTAATCATGTTCTTGCAACTGTAATTGCTGATGATATTACCAGGTTGTATAAGTTTGACAACTTTGGGTCATCATCTTTTTCATCAGTTTTTGTTGCTCATAGCGATGACTTGAGCAAACTTTGCAATGAGCGGTTTGGTCATCTAAACTATCGCTCATTGCAACAACTATGTAATCAATAGATGGTGACTGATCTTCCTCTTGTTTCATGCAGAGATGGTGTTTTTTCCAGTTGTGTTCTCGACAAACATCATCGGGACAATTTTGAAAAACATGCCTCTTGGCACACCTCGGGTCCTTTGCAGCTTGTTCATAGTGATTTGTGTGGTCCACTTTCTTCTCCTTCTTTTTCTGGGTGCAAGTATTTCTTAACTTTCATTGGTGACTTTTCCATACGTACTTGGGTTTACTTCTTAAAAATTAAGAGCGAATTTTTTGACAAGTTTTTGGCCTACAAGGCCCTTGTAGAAAAGCAATCTGGACATCAAATTCAAGGGTTAAGAACATATAACGGAGGTGAATATGTGAACAATAATTTTACAAATTACTGCACTACACAGGGAATCCAAATGCAACACATTGTTCCATATACAACACAACAAAATGGTGTTGCTAAGAGAAAGAACCGCACATTAAAAGAAATGGCTAATTGTATGATCCAATCTAAGGGATTAAGTTTAAAGTATTGGGCGGAAGACATCAATTATGAAAATTACATAGTAAATCGCACTCCCACAAAGGATCTTAAAAATATAACACCGGAAGAAGCTTGGACTAAAATTAAACCAGATGTAAGTCACTTCCGTGTATTTGGCAGTATAGCATGGGCTCACATTCCTGATGAGAAAAGGAAAGCATTGCAGCTTAAAAGCGAGAAGTGCATATTTGTTGGTTATTATGAAGATGTCAAAGGTTATGGACTTCTTCAATCACATTGTAATGAAATTATTATTATAAGAGATGTTAAATTTGATGAAAATATCTTGGCCTGTGAGCTTAATTCGGCGTTTGTGCCTTCTTTGGCTTGCAAGCCTAATTCGACAATTATGACTTCTTTGGCTTGCAAGCCATCTTCGGGGTTTGCGCCTTCTTTTGATTTGGTTTCTTCTTCAGATGATGACAATGAGGATGAAAATCCACCTCCGCCTGCTCACCCTCCTCTAGATGAGTCCTTTGAACATGAACCAACACCAGTTCCACAACTTACTAGATGGGTCCGTTCAACACGAGAAGCAACTAGTGATCTTGTCGGTGATCCTTCAAATCAACATTGGACACGTTCACATTTCTAGTGAGCCTCTTCTCTTTTGGCTCAAGTTTCAAAAACTCATGATCCAGTGACATTTGCAGAAGCTTCAGGTCATCCAGATTGGGATACAACAATGAATGAAGAGTATCGTTCTTTAATGGAAAACGATACTTGGGATCTTGTACCTCTTCCAAAAGGAAGAAAACTTGTCAGATGTAAATGGGTCTACAGAACTAAGTATGCATCATATGGAAGTGTTGAAAGACACAAGGCTCAATTAGTTGCCAAAGGATTCTCCCAAGTTGAAGGAATTGACTATAATGAAACCTTTTCCCCTGTAGCCAAAATAAATTCCATCTGCCTTTTTCTTTCCCTTGCTGCCTCGCATAAATGGGAGGTCCATCAGATGGATGTTAAATCCACCTTCTTGCATGGCGATTTGAAAGAAGAAATCTACATGGAAAAACCTCCTGGATATGTTTAGAATGACTCTAAACTTGTTTTTCGCCTTAAGAAATCTCTTTATGGTCTTAAGCAAGCTCCCCGAGCTTGGTATGCCAAAATGGAAAACTTTATTATTGACAACAGATTCTCTATATGCCATTCTGATCCTAATGTTTATACCAAGAAAGTAGGAAGCCATCTCATAATCCTTTTCCTTTATGTTGATGACCTTATCCTTACTGGTAGTGACTCAAAAATTTTAAACCATGTGAAAACCGGCCTTAAGAAGAAAATTGAAATGACAGACTTAGGTTTTTTGCACTATTTCCTTGGCCTCCAAGTTTTGCAAACCAATGAAGGAATTTTTCTCTCCCAGTCTAAGTATGCTTGTGACCTTCTTCGTCGCTTTCACATGGACGATTGTAAACCAACCCCTTCTCCCTTCCAGTCTGGAGTCAAGCTTACTGCCACCTGTACTTCTCTTGAAGTTGATGCCACCATGTACCATCAGTTAGTTGGTAGCCTCTTATACTTGACTCATACCCGTCCTGATCTTTCCTTGGTTGTTGGTATTGTTGCCTGATATATGCAAACGCCCCATGAAAGCCATTGGAAAGCAACTAAAAGGATACTTCACTATGTTTGTGGTATAGTTCAGTTCAAGATACATTATAGTTCAGGGGGGAATCCCTTATTGGTTGGTTTCATTGATTCATATTGGGTCGGCGACCCTGATGATCAGAAGTCTACTGCATGTTATGTTTTCAGCCTTGGTTCAGGACTTGTCACTTGGGCCTGTAAGAAACAATAGGCTATTGCACTTTCTTCAACAGAAGCAGAGTACCGAGTAGCAGTAAATGCAAGTCAAGAAGCCCTGTGGCTTTGACAGATCCTTTTAGAGTTTGGATTCCAACACCAACATCCGACCAACCTTTGGTGTGACAATCAGAGTGCCATCAAGCTCGCCAAAGACCCAATTCAACATAAACATAGCAAACACATCGAGCTACACATGCACTTCATCAGAAAGCTCATTCATGATCAAGTTATTGAAGTTCTCTTTTTCCCTACAAAAGATCAAGTTGCAGACATTTTCACAAAGTCTCTTACAGAAGCGAAGTTTTCCAAACTTCGATCTATGTTAGGAGTTTAGGAGGTTGTCATTAAGGGGGGATAAGCTCTAATGCCTCCTTCCTTATCCTATTGTGTCACTGTTGTAAATCCTTCAATCCTATCCCAAGTTATTCTTAAGGGGGGATGTTAGGATATTTAGACACTTAGAAGTTAGTTAAGATCTACTTGGTCTATTGTGTCGTTAGGTAAAAGTATGTTTTCTAGTATGTTTCTTTAGTATGCATTTGTAGTTAGGAAATCCGACGGTCACGATATGTTCCCGACATAGAGTGATTCGACGGTTCATACTCTCCTCGATCTTAACGACCATTGATCCGTGGCTTAACACCCGATTGGTCCATGATCTCTATTTAAAGAGCATGGAGGGTCATTTGCCGATGATTGATTATGAGAAACTCTCTTGTAAAATCTCTCTGTAATCTTTTTCTTTGCATTAATAAACTGCTCCAAGTGGTTGCATTGGCTGGGGCCGTGGATGTTTCCCCGTAGGGGTTTTACCACGTGAAAACATCGGTGTGTTGATCCTTGATCTGGTTATGTGAGTGGTTACTGAAGGTGTTCGTTCTCTGTTGGAATACCTGTGTTGTCGAACAATAGTAAATATAACTTTACATATTTGAAATAAGTATTGTTATTTGGGTGAAGATATCTTGGTTAATGATACTTGGTGTGAGTAGCAAGAAGACCATAAGATCACCCCTGATGTGGATGTTCCATGCTATGTAGAACAACTAGAAGGGATAATTCTTTCATCTTTTCTCGTGCTATGTTATTACATTTATTTGGAAGATCATTTTTTATGTGTAGTTGCTTAAGGCACACAAATGCTATTGCAATGCAAGAATTGGATTACCTAAGATGAATATGCAAACATATACACATTGTAAACTAATATGTGGTAGAGAATGCATATAGACATGCTTGAGAATTTAAGATGATTTTCATCAATTGAAAGTAGTATATTGCTACTTATGTATTGAGTTTGGAATGATTTCTAATGTGGTTACTGATTTATTACGTAAATAATATATGGTTTAAGATGGTGATGATACAATTGCTTACGATAGACAACCTCATGGAAAGGAGAAAGATAAGAGGATGTTTTTCAAAAGGTTGATGGAGGGATTATGTAGTTCTCGTGTGACATCAACTAATGAGGTAACATTACAGATGTTAATGGAAATCATATAGGTATGAATTGGTCATGACAAAATAACACGCGACTTGAAAGGAATTGGGTAAGAATTCATTCAATTATGCTTTGATATCTTAATTGATATATCTGTGATGACATATGATAGCATGCATGTGAAATGATATCTGGGTAGGACTATGGAAAAATAATGAAACTTTAGACAAGTAAAGATTAAGTTAGCTAAGGGGTAATAAACATAGTGAACAAGTATCTACACTCATGTTATGAATTATTATACCATGTGCGACAACCATGTGTAAAGCCATAGTGTGTTGAAATTGATAAGGGCTATAACATTGCATAAGTGTCCAATGGTCTCCTTTCTTGTAATTAGTGTCTCACACTGTAACCTTTTTTTCCAACACCGAAGAGTACTAAAGGATTATATTCATGGTGTTGTATTTGGATAAGGAAGAATATGTCTAGATGGTAAAAAAAGTAATTGGGATGTGGTTGGATGATGTATTGAGGCATTGGTTAAGTTCTCCAACTTGTCTTCATAAAACACATAATTTTGACTTTAGTATTTTTGACTAAATGTGAGGATGCATTGAATGAATGTGTATAAATAAACTATTTAATCATACAAATAGTGATCCTATATTTACGACTATGATACATATGCTTGATCATTGAATGGATCCATGCATGTATGGAAAATGCATTTGTATAACTAAAGGTCATGGAAGGGTTCTCAAGGAACCGTGGAGCAGTGAATGGAAATACCTTCTAGTGTCTAGAGGGATAGGTAAGCAACGAAAGGAGTGTTATGGATTAGAAAACATCAATATAACTCTAATCACCCCTCACATCATAATAGAAGTGGTAGGGGGAGGGAGACATTCCACAAGAAAAAATGAAACTAACTAATAATAAATTCTAAAATATGAATTTGGTGAAGAGTGTGATTGTGTGACCATGAGTATTGGCACATTTGTTTCTTGCATAAATATTTGATTGCATTGCATGATGCTTGTTGTGTTGGTAATGCATATATGCATTTCATTGTATTTAATATTTTGGATTTTTTTGATGATGTAAACAAATTGAGGTGGGGTAGGATGTAAGCCTTGGGGTGCCAATCCCAAGCACATGCACTTCCACCATAGACTAAAATGAAGGAAATCGGGCAGATAGGATTCCTAGTGCATTTGAAGGAACATAGTCTTCATATATGGGGAGAGTTGGGGTTCCTTGCACATGTGAAATGCCAAGGGGTGACTCCACCCGAGATGCCTTGTGACACAAGTAAGATGATGGACAATTTGATAAAGGGTTGAGGGAAAAACTTGGGCACTCCACCAAATGGATGAATCGGCCAAGGCATGAGGAGGGTGCGCCTAGACAAGTTGGCTTGACTTGGCTAAGTTTCACACTCACCCAAACGACGGGTTGATCGGAGAGATGGGGGCACCGATCCAGAGTTCGATGGGTCGACCCGATGATAGAGCGAGGCATTCAATGGGTCAGTTGGGCAAGCGACCTGGACCCATCCACATGAAGGGTCATCCCAACATTGCAAAGGGGCACGACTCGTGGGTTGTGTTGGTTCACCTAAGCGAATCGTTTTGGGAGCCAACGCCTATAAAGAAACAGAGGTGCACAACCAAGAGAGGTAGCTTGCAAGAGAGTAATAAGAGGACCGCGGTTCTAAGGCAGGATTAGATGAAGAGGAGCGAGCTCCCTCAAGGAGCCAAGTCACTCCATATGGGAGGACTTGTGTTTCCTTGAGGTGGATTCGGTGGACATATTTGGGATAATTCCTCTTGGGATAAATTTGGGGAAGTCTGGAAACAAAGGTATGATGGAGGAATGTGTACGACAGAACTGAAATCTGTGAAGTCTACGGAAACAAAGAGACAACAAATTTGCAATTAAGGGCATGTTTGAGGTGCACCACAAGAGGTTGCGAAGACGGTTATAACAAAGAGTCTTGGTGTGACGAATCTTTTTATGAGTGTCTTGGTGTGGTGAGGTGAGTCGTGTGACTTTACTAAATTCATAAACCAAGCTAGTAGTGCTCATATTGTAACTATTTTGAAATAACAAAGACTTAGCCATGTGTTAGGCACGATTTGTACCACCTGCACTATTTCTGTGTATGTATTTCATTTGTTCCACTATTGTTCTCTTGGATTCTCATTTTCCTGATGTATGATTATATACGACTAAGTGTTAAACTGTTAACAATTGTCTAAGTATACAAGAGTTTCACTAGACTAGGAGTGTGACTCATCGATAGCCTAGAACGAAGCATGGGTATGCTTTAGGTGAAGAGTCATAGTTTGGATGTAGTATCCTTGGTGTTGCCAAACATCCAAGTGAGAAACATCGCAGTTCCGCATGCGCTCAAGAGGTGCAAGATCAAGATATTGGCTAGACACACCATGGGGACATGACATATATGACAATGAGTGTAAGTCCATAATCAAGACTAGATGCTACAATATGTAAAGGCCAAATAATATGAGAAATATATCATAGTTGTGAAATCTAATTTCAATATAATACACATTTATATTTTTGACTGAAATTTTATGAGGACATCTCATGGTAATTGTATGTGTATGATATAGGTGGGATAATGGATCTATCCAGTGAGAACTGCTGAATCTTTTTGAAGCTGAAAATCATAGAGAGATGTTATTATGATGACATTGGAACCTTATGACATGCCTCGATCACCATAAGCTATGTTATATTAAAGGTTTCCAGTGGGATTCCCTGGTAATAAGTTTCTATAAGTATGCACTCTTCAAGTGCTTGTGAAATCCTTAGTAAGAGGGATTACCCAAGGTATTGTTTAGTAGAGAAGGGGATGCCTAATCCTGGAAGTGAGTGCGGAAAGAAAGAGGAAACATGAATGAATCTATTGTGAGAGATTCATACTATATGCTAGTTGGGATAATGAGTGCATTATATATTTTGGGTGTGTTAGAGAAGACGGTGAGTTGAATCTCACCCTTGGAAACCAAGTGAAATAAGGATATATTCATCTAAATAAGTATTAGGTTGAATTGCATAATATATATGTAACATACATGACCCCCCTATATTTTGTAGGCTGGTGGGATGTTTGGTTTACCTCTTCTTTTCACACATTTACTTCTAATAGACCTTCTCGTTCGACCTTTGACTACCAGCAAAAATTCTTCTATGGATTCATTACAACAACCAAAGACCCATATGCCCCTATTCAAATGGACATAATCACTCCTTTTCAATAGATTGACGATCTACAATGACTTAGACTCTCAACTCCTTGGACATGCAGGTTACATGACTCATTCCATTTATGACGAGATCTCTTCGATGGATCGTGTCGATAGATCCAACGACCCTCAAAAGAGGAGATCGATGCCCTTGATTACACCAGTGCCCGAATCTATCAAACGATCATCACCCACTTTATTTTCCAAACATTACATGAATAAGTGGGGCCCACGATAGATCTACGACTATCGCTACATTGTGCACCCACTTTTTGATCTACGACTTACATTCTCTCTCAAAATCCTTCATTATCAAAGTTCACCCACTACAAGTATTATAGACCATTCCAAATGTCACTCTCTGATGATTCGTTCCAACGAATCTAACGATCGACAAAACATCACATCCAACAATTAAGGCTCGTTCAGAGTCACATAGCTATTGGTAGCCATTCTTTTCTCATAATAAAGAAAAAAAGAATAGGATAAGAAAAAAGAAAAGAAAAGGCTTTCTTAAAGCACACATGAGGAAGTATAAGTCAAACATAAATCCATAGTTGGAATTAATTTAAGTGAATCACCATTTACAAGGTAAGAAAAGGTAATTTAAAAGTGCATACCAAGAAGTTTCAAGGAAAAATTCCATAGTTGGAATTAGTCAAGTTAATTGCCATCTACAAGGTAAGAAAAGGTAATTTAAAAGAAAAAGTTTCAAAGAAGAAGGAAGAGTAAATTTTGATTTTACCGTTGTTGGTTTACATGCCCATGATTTTGGTAAACCATTGGCCCATGGTATTTCCTACCATATAT
>JASDQU010790121.1:91796-106204 GCA_032191745.1 Picea mariana | reverse complement strand
GAGAGAGAGAGAGAGAGAATTTCTAGTCAATGGTTCCTATAGAAGAAAATATAAAGTTATTATTTCAAAAGAAATTATGAATTCCACAAAGAATTTTGTTTTTTTTGCGAAATGGCCCTTTTGTGAAGAGTATTCTAATTGTCGAGAGTCGTTCAAAAATCAAAATGTTGTTTTCACAAAGTGTTCATTTTCCTTAATCAATTATTGAAATGACACAACTGACAAAAATATATAATACAAATTTATTAGACAGAATTCAAAGACAACTTGAGCAATCTTTTAGTGAAAATTCAATGAGACAGGAACAATTAGAAATGTGTTAAGATAAGGTGGTTCAACTCAAACAAAAATGTGATATTGACAAGGAGGAACACACAATTCAAGAATCAAAAGAAACAATATCTATCTTGTGAGTCATGCATCTAACATCACTCCTACAAGATGCCACACACCAATGGACCAAAACATTACAGTTGAAAGATCAAGAAGACGAATTGCATATAAAAAAAATTAGAAGACAAAATAGCCAAACTTCAACAAAAAAAAAAGATTTCACAAAAAAAATATAATGAGCTCGAGGACATGTTTCACAAGGAAGTAATGGAAAAGGACAAAGAAATTTTTCATTTAAAAAACCACAATCAAAAGTTACTTAATCAAATCAAGAAGTCACATGATACAAAACAATGTGTTCAAAAGTGGGAACAAGAGAATCAATATCTCTGAAAGAAATTATCAGAAAAAGAGGAAGAACAAGTTTCACAGTTTTAATGCAATAGTGTCATATGAGGTCAAATGAAGAACAAATTTGGAATAGGGTTAGTTGGCACATATCCCCATATGGAAATCAACTTCATATTTTTCTGCATGATTGTTAAAAATGTAAAATGGTTGTAGATGAAATTATACTATAACTTGGCCATACAATATCCATTGGCATTTAGATTTTAATTACAAGTATATGACATCAATATCCACATTCTCACCAAATTTCAGATTTATATTCATCTATTTCATTTTTCAAAAGGTGGAAATATATTTAGTTCAAGAAGGGCTACTCAAATCCCCCATACCCTTGTTAAATGGTGTTTTCCATGCATGAAAAGTTTTGGTATCTATTGTGAATGCTCTTAAGGGATTAATTAATATGTTTACCTCTAGTATAAGTTAGTTTGTTCCATGAATTAGTCCTAAATTAGCATCCTTGAAGGAAAAATATTCATTTCCCCGACCCTTAAAGACATATGAGTGCACTGCATAGATTGATTATGTGACCTCTATGAATGAGTTAAAACACTATTTTGAGGTATGTACCTCTATCATATAATGATATGAGTTATGTGTTGGCCTCAAGGCTAGTGATGGATATGTTATAAGGCTTTGGGGTGTAACCTTGTACATGTAGATAATAGGGAAAGAACCTTGTAGAATATGAAATCATTTCTTGATGTTTATAAACCTTTATGATTGTGGAAACATACTTCTAAGAAAAAAGTATTACATGCATAAATATAAGGGTATTTACCCTAAACCCTGGAATAGTATTCTTTAAAAGTAAACAAGATCTCTATCCAAGAGACTTTAGGTAACCATTGAACTGAAGTAGTTGATGGTCTTTTAAAATAAGTTTCATATATGAGTTATGATTAAGATATTATGATAAATATCTTTCATGTATGAATTATGCACCTATGCTTTGTAGCCTTCATATTAAAAGAGTGTTAAGAGGCAAACCAAGAATGACAAGTTTTAATTGATTTGAAGTTTTGATCTTGATTTTGTTATAAGAGTTATGCTAGCTAGACTTGGAATTTAAAAATTGGAGGATTATTTATGTTCACTGCTACAAATCCAAAATCTGTTGTAGAAATGAAGAGGAAGGGTTTTTCTTTTTGTAAATGGTTTGTTGTATTGTGGAAAATCGACTTACGTATTGGTGCTCACATTGCATTATTAGATCAACAAACCCATATTTTCATGTTGATAATTTAGATATATTATATATTGATATGTAGAATATGGTTACAATACTAGAGGTTGTATGGGATCAAAGAAATGAACAACAATGTTTTTTTTTCCGATGTTAAACTAACAGACAAATAGGTTATTCTCGAATATGTGAATGACTAGTTATTTCATCCATACTTAGAACTGAATGAGATTGTTGAGTCGACTTGTTTGATGAATTAAAGAAATATTTGTGATCATTGTGAATATGTCTAAATGTTGATTAAGTGATTGCATTTGATCATGCATTGGTATTACCATCAATACATGAAGGTATCCACCCTTTATAGGTTTAATGTGTTTAATTGTTATGCATTATTGGTTGCTAGGTCATGTGGTCTTTTGAGTGATGGGTTGTTCACCTAGAAGAATAAGATCCTTATTGATTAATGATACTTATGCTTATTTAGTGTATATGTTGTTTAATGCATGCATTTAAACGTATTAGTCTTGTTCCTTATGATTGTCTTCCTTAAAAATGAAGATACCCTTCATCCATAAATTTGTCATATGATTATTATGTGAGAATTTAACTTATATTAAAATAGTCAACTTTGGTGGTATATTGGTATTGCTAATATGGATTATCTGAAACCACCGTTGAGGGCCATGTATGCATTTGAATGAGTAGATCTCTCATTTTTGTATACTAAAGTTATTATTCATGAAGATGACTGCATATGTCCCTTAATATGAATGCATGACTATTGATATGAATGCATTAACAATGTAACCATGGAGCAAGAAATTGTACTTTTTATGATTTGGCAATGCCATTATTACCTAATTGTCTTGATCTTGAAGGTTATGATATGTCATGTTATTTGAATGCTAGTTTTGAGTGTGTTGTATGTCACTCCTTAGAATAAGACAATATGAAGTGATCGTATAGTAAGTGTGCAAGATTGTTATGTATGACATGGTATAATGAATGTTTTCTCTCGTTGTTAGTTTCCATATGAAAGAAAGAAACATACTTTAATTATGCCTTTGAAACTTGTCATGTGAATGATTGTGAAATTTTATATAAAAGACTAATCTCAAGTTTGAGTTGAAGTTAGTATAAATTGTTGCTAAATCACTGAAGTGATGATGTAGACACACTAGTAAAATTATTGAACATGAAAGGATAAATTAGGGTTCCATTCTTAATTGATTCTCCACTTGAGACAGGGGATTGGTATATGAATTGGCTTGTCTTGTTGATGTTCAATTATTTCATGAATAAATTGAAATGGCCTTAGTTAATTTCTCTGATTGAAAGGTATAAGAGCATTATAATTTGATTGATATTATTCCATTAGTGGTTGGATTGGGAAGGTTGGTAAAGACTCGAGTTAGGAAACAATTGAATGAACACGTGAATGGTCAAGTGTTCATTTTGTTTAAAAGGACATGATATGATTTTTATTTTTTATGAAATGCTATAGATGTTTCAATTAAAAAATATTGATATGAAACTAACGAGAATTGTGACTATGTTAAGTGAGATAGCTATATGGAAAACAATCCCGAATATAGGCAATGGAAGAAACCCCATAAGAAGAGTAGAAAAATTGTTAGTTAATTAAAATCTAAGTATTTTGATGATGTTTGATTGGATTTGAATATACTTTCTATGAGGAAGAGTTGGATTTTGATTTGATTGATTCTAATTCGCTTGATGGTGAAGATTTCAATAGATCTAATTTGCATATGATTGATATGTAGAATATACATCATTCTAATTGAACTTTGCATGTTGTCTTTGTTGTTTTTGATATGATAACTGCATTAATGAAGGCAACCAAACAATAAGAGTTGTAGAGTATGATGTCCTGCATACTGAAAAAGGGGTCATTGAAGGATCGATTAGATCATGTTTGAATATGGACTATCCTGGGAGTTAAGACTAGCCACTAAGAAGCAAAGTAGATATTGAATAAAGTTTCCCAAGGAATGTAGAACAATTTCTAGAACAAAAAACAAGCAAAGCATCACAGGAAGCAACAAATTTGCTAATCATTGGATTGCAACAGTAAATGGCACATGCAATCATCCATGCATGCAGGGGAATGTTGAAGCTTTCTACCTGTAAAATTTATTTTGATTATATATTAGAATTTTATGTTTGTAGAAGTAGTAAATATAGCTTTACATATTTGAAATAAATATTTTTATTTGGGTGAAGATATCTTGGTTAATGATACTTGGTGTGAGTGGAAAGAAGGCCATAAGATCACCCTTGTTGTGGATGTTCCATGCTATGTAGAACAACAAGAATGGTTAATTCTTTCATCTTTTCTTGTGCTATGTTATTACATTTCTTTGGAAGACAAGTTGTTATGTGTAGTTGCTTAAGGCACACAAATGCTATTGCAATGCAATAATTAGATTGCCTAAGATGAATATGCATAAATATACATATTGTAAACTAATATGTTGTAGAGAATGCATGTAGACATGCTTGAGAATATAAGATGATGTTCATGAATTGAAAATAGTATATTGCTACTTATGTAATGGGTTTGGAATGATTTCTAATGTGGTTTCTGATTTATTATGTAAATAAGATATGGTTGAAGATCTTGATGATACAATTGCTTACGATAGACAACCTCATGGAAAGGAGAAAGATAAGAGGATGTTTTTTAAAATGTTGATGAAGGGATTATGTAGTTCCCGTGTGACATCAACTAATGAGGTAACATTACAAACATTAATGGAAACCATATAGGTATGAATTGGTCATGACAAAATAACATGTGACTTGAAAGGAATTGGGTAAGAATTCATTCAATTATGATTTGATATATTAATTGATAAATCTGTGATGACATTTGATAGCATGCATGTGAAATGATAACTGGGTAGGACTATGGAAAACGAATGAAACTTTAGGCAAGTAAATATTAATCTAGTTAAGGGGTAATAACCATAGTGAACGAGTATTTAAACTCATGTTATGAATTTGTATACCATGTGTGACAACCATGTGTAAAGCCATAGTGTGTTGAAATTGATAAGGGCTATAACATTGCATAAGTATCCAATGGTCTCCTTGCTTGTAATTAGTGTCTCACACAGTAACCTTTTTACCAACATTGAAGAGTAGTAAAGGATTATATTCATGGTGTTGTATTTGGATAAAGAGGAATGTGTATAGCTGGTCAAAAAAGTAACGAGGATGTGGTTGGATGATGTATTGAGGCATTGGTTAAGTTCTCCAACTTGTCTTCATAAAACACATCAGTTTGACTTTAGTATTTTTGACTAAATGTGAGGATGGATTGAATGAATGTGTATAAATAAACTATTTAATCATACAAATGGTGATCCTATATTTATGACTATT
Organism: Picea mariana; assembly: GCA_032191745.1. Lineage (NCBI taxonomy): Eukaryota > Viridiplantae > Streptophyta > Pinopsida > Pinales > Pinaceae > Picea > Picea mariana. The sequence continues at coordinate 100,863 of JASDQU010790121.1, read as the reverse complement.
TATACATATACTTGATCATTGAATGGATGCATGCATGTATGGAAAATGCATTTGTATAACTAAAGGTCATGGAACGGTTCTCAGGGAACCGTGGAGCAGTGAATGGAAAGACCTTCTAGTGTCCAGAGGGATAGGTAAACAATGAAAAGAGTGTTATGGATTAACAAAAATCGATATAAATCTCATCACCCCTCACATTATAATAGAAGTGCGAGGGGGCGGGAGACATCCCACAAGAAAAAATGAAACTTACTAATAATGAATTCTAAAATATAAATTTGGTGAAGAGTGTGATTGTGTGACCATGAGTATTGGCACATTTTTTTTTCTTGCATATATATTTGATTGCATTGCATGACGCTTGTTGCATGGGTTGTGAATGTTGCAATGAAAGAATTATATGCAAAAATATTCACAGTTTGGTTGATTCACTGAAAATATAATTTGTAGGTAGAATTATCTTGGATATTGTAAGGCCTGGAGCGCCAAGCCCGGGCACACGCACTTCCACCAAAAATCGAAATGTAGAAAATAGGGAAGGTATGACACTCGGTGCAATTGAAAGAACAAATTCTTCATATATGGGGAGAGTTGGGATTTATTGAGCATGGGATGCACTAAGGGACGAATCCATCCAAAATGCCTCGCGGTAGAAGTCAGACGACAAATGGTTTGACAAAGGGTTGAGGGAAAGACATGGGCACTCCACCAAATGGATGAATTGGCTAAGGAATGAGGAGGGCATGCCTAGAAAAGTCAACTTGACTTGGATAAGTGTCACACTCACCCGAACGATGTGTCAATTGGAAAAATGGGGGTGTCAGTAAGTAGTTCAACGGGTTGGGCTGATGACAGAACAGGGTATTCGGTGGGTTAGTTGGGTAAACCGCCCTAACGCACCCACATGAAGGGTCAGCCCAACATTGTGAAGGGGCGCGACTCATGGGTCACATCTGTTCACCTAAACAGATTGTTTGGGGAGCTAGTGCCTATAAAGTGATAAGGGCACACAACCAAGGGAGGTAGATTGGAAGAGAGAAAGAAGCACTTTGCGGTTTTGAGGCAGTATTAGATGAAGAGGGGAGGGATCCCTCAAGGAGCCAAGTCAATCCACATGGGAGGACTTGTGCGGTCGTGAGGTGGATTCAATGGACAGATTTGGGAGAAATTCTCCTGGGCCAATTTTGGGGAAGTTTGGAAAGACTGGTCTAGTTGAGGCATGTGTGAGACAGAACCAAAATCTATGAAGTTTGTAGAAATGAAGAGACAACAAGTCTGCGGTTGAGGGAATGTCTAAGGTGCACTGTAGGAGGTTGTGACCAAGAGTCTTCGTTTGACAAATCTGTTTATGAGTGTATTGGAGAGGTGAGGTGAGGCGAGTCATGTGACTTTGTTGAATTTGTAAACTGATATGGTAGTGCTCATATTGTAACTATTTCATAATAACAAAGAATTAGTCGGATGTTAGGCACGGTTCATGTTGCTTGCACTATTTTTTTGTATTTCTTTCATTTGTTTCGTTGTTGTTCTCTTGGATTCTCATGTTCATGGATGCATGCTTATATATGAGTTAGTGTTAAACTGTTAACAATTGTCTAAGCATACAAGAGTTTTACTAGAGTAGGAGTGTGACTTGCTGGTAGACTAAAACGAAGTATGGGTATGCTCTAGGTGAAGAGGCATAGTTCAGACAAAGTATCCTTAGTGTTGCCAAGAAACCATGTGAGAAACGTCACAATGATGCATGCCCTCAAGAGGTGCATGATCGCAATATTGTCTAGGCATATTGTGGGGATGTGACATATAGTATCAGAGCAAACTTTGAAGGCAATTTGTTGTGAATTTAGTTCGGTGGGAATGTTCATAGATCTTGTGAACCATTCAATGGAGCGAACTAGTTCATTGTAGATTTTGCATCAGACTTACAACAGAGGTTCAGTTGATGGTACAGTGGAGAGGTTCGTTTGGGAACGCACCTTGTATAAACAAAGAGCAAAGTTTGTGGTGAAACAAAGCACTTGTAAAAGGTGGGTGATTGCAGATTTCATCTTACAACTTGTCGTAGAGTTGATCATAGAGGAAGTTTGAGCACAAACTTGGTGAAGATCGGTAAGATGGAATGAACATTCATAGATATATTCTAAGTGCAGACTTGGCTGTTTTGGGACGAAAGTCAGTACTGAAACCTATTGTACACAACTTGGAGAGACCAGGCGTAGAGTTCATTGGGAGAACTGAGTAACTGGGTAAGGAAAATGAATGAAAAATTGTTGCATGACTTGTCATAGATCTAACCGCAAAGGTGATCACAGAAGTGAAATGTAGAGGGTGATCACATAAGTGATTGCGAAGGGGAGCGATTATGGGTTGCAACAATGTGAAGCACTTGGATGTGTTGGATGACCTAGGGAAGCTTAGAGCAACTCTGCAACAAGCTGTTATTTGGGAACATTTCCATCATGATGTCTTCATGCCGTGCATCACCGAGAAAAACAATTGAGTTGAGCTGGTTTGTTGGACGAATGGGTCGATCATAGCCTTAAGATGAGATGTTTTTTCATAGAGTTACAATAGTCATTTAGCTGTAGTATGACTTGATAGTCAGGTGGTGGGTGCATGGTGCCTTAAAGCCAAAGAAATCAAGGTGCAGAGATAACAAGACATCAGAGATGAGTTCGACTAGTTTCATGTGAAGTTTGGGACTTAGAAGAATTTCTGAAGTGGATGGATGGATTTAGCCTTGTATTGCAGTGACGGTCTTGTAGATTTGTGGAACTGCAGACGATGACTTAGGGGATTATATGCAGAGAGTCGGTTGCTTGGGCAAGTGGAGGTCCAGGAAAACATACTTGAAAAATGGTTGCAGTGAAGGAGCCATTGGAGAGGTATGGTTGGTTTTGAGTTCTTGCATTTCCTATGTGTTGCAATAAGTTCTTTGAAGGGAAGTCAGATGATTTGGTGGTTCAAGTGAAATTTGTTTCCGCTATGAGAACCAATAGACTTGAGGGTAACTCAAGTGGTACATATTCAAAGAAGTCTTGTAGCATTTTGGGATGCCTTGGTTAGGAGAATGTGCAAAAATATTAGAGAAACCTTCTTTGACGAGTCCTATGGTGGATTCATAAAAAATTGGATGCTGTTGTGGAGGTGGATTGGGGAAGCTATCAAACTCTTTGATGAGGTGCATTGGACATGTTGTTGCGGTGAAATGGGAAATGAAGTCCATATGTACCACATTTGAGAGGATGGATGAGGTGCCTTAGTGCTCGGTGCCTTATCCATATTCATTAGGTCATGTGATGACTTGACAATTGCAATGAAAGTGATAGAGTTTGACCACTTGCAGAAAGTGCGAGGAAATTTTGTTCAAGGAGATGGATGGAGTCAACAAAAAAGTAGACCAAGAATTGTTGGTAGTCAACCTAAATGGGCAGAACGAAAACCAATTGACATGGGTGGTTTTTGCTCACCTTTGGTATGGGACATTGGATGAGGCAGAGTGCATCTTGGTGACTTGTGGACGTTTGTGCGACAACTTAAAGATCTATAGGGGGTCGTTGGTTGGAGTTGGCTGAAGTATTGGTTTGAATGTGCCTAAGGCATGGAAGTTGTTTGACGTGTCTCATTATACTTGTAAAAAATTGGACAGTTCATTGGGACAATTGTGGAGTGTAGGAATGTTGGCCACACTCATCACAAATGTTGAGTTGTAGAGATTTGACTTGACGAAAGAAGGTCAGTTGAGCACTTGCCTTCTTTTGGAGGATTGTGTGAACATGCAGATGACAACATGAAGAGATTACTTAGACATGTGTGTTTCTATTTCTTTGGGGAAAAATGGTTGAGGGTGAATCCTAACCATTCCAAGGCATAGAGAGGCAAGCGCAACAACATGGCTGGGTGAAGAAGTAGTGGGGAAAGGGCAGTCTAGACGTATAGTTCTTGGTGCAAATATTGGCTAAATGTGCCATGAGGTGGACAGTGGAGTCAAGTTGTCACAGATGAATTTGTTTTGGGGTGAATTCATAGTGCATCAAGGTGAGGGGCGACCTTTCCTTGGTATGATATAATTGTGTGGATGGAATAAATTGCGGAAGGAAGTTAAGTATGGACATGCTAGTAGGTTCATAGTGTAACACTTAGGCATTGTGGAGGATGTACTTGACGAATATCGAATGATGGAAACAAGGATAAGGCAAGGATGGACACTTTCCTTAGTATTTGGATTTGGACGGAGTGACAAAGATGTGAACAATGTAGGCTAAGTTCAGGCATGGAGATGCACATTTCAAGAACTAGACGTGACGGTTGGACTAGCTACCCAACCAATGCAGGACTTGAGGATAGCATTGTGCGAATATGTAACATAGTTTGGTTGAAGAATGGGCGTAGCAGAAAGTTCACAGAAGTCAACACTTAGACATTTTTAAGGTTTTGGTTGAGGTTGCAACAAAATTTGAGGCAACAACAACAATGAAATGGAGAGTGACTGTTGCAACAGGGCAATGTTAGCTTAGACATTGCGAACAAAGTTGGGGAGGAGACGTCTTTTCATCGTAGCATACAATTGGTTGCAAAAAAATTTGGGTAGGGAACTGCAGATGGTTGCACAGGTTACACATGATTGTAGTGTGAGTTGGGGTTTCCACTTCGGCAGAATTTGGGGTTTCCAATTGGCATGAAACTTGGGGTTTCTAGTAGACTTAGTTGCGACAGGAGCACGAGTTTGGGGAGAGACTTGGAGATTACAATTTTTTTGGATGTTGTTGATGATGGAAATGACTTGAGGTGGGGGAGGATGTAAGGCCTAGGGTTCCAATCCTGAGCACATGCACTTCCACCATAGAATGAAATGAAACAAATCGGGCATAGAGGATGCTCAATGCATTTGAAGGAACATAGTCTTCATATATGGGGAGATTTGGGGGTCCTTGCGTATGCGATGCGTGAAGGGGTGAATCCACCTAAGATGCCTTATGGAATAAGTCAAATGATGGAAAATTTGACTAAGGGTTGAGGGAAAGACTTGGGAACTCTACCAAACAGATGAATCAACCAACATTGAGGAGGATGCACCTAGACAAGTTGGATTGACATGGCTAAGTGACACACTCACCCAAATGACAGGCCGGTTGGAGAGATGGGGTCACCGATCCAGAGTTCAGTGGGTCAACCTGACGTCAGAGTGGGGATTTCAGTGGGTCAGTTTTGCAAGCCACCTGAAACTTCCCAAATGAAGGGCCTACCCAACATTGCAAAGGGGTGCGACTCATGGGTCGCGTCGGTTCACCTAAAATGATCATTTGGGGAGCCAACACCTATAAAGGAACAAAGGTGCACAACCAAGGGAGGTAACTTGGAAGAGAGCAAGAAGAGCTCTGTGTTTCTGAGGTAGTCTTAGACGAAGAGGGGCGAGCTCCCTCAAGGAACCAAGTCACTCCACATGGGAGGACTTGTGTTTCCTTGAGGTGGAGAATTCCTCTTAGGCCAAATTTGGGGAAGTATGGAAATGCAGATGTGTTGGAGGCACGTGTGAGACAAAACTAAAATCTATGAAGTTTACATAAACAAAGAGACAACAAGTTTGCAGTTGAGGGCATGTTTGAGGTGCACCATAAGAGGTTGCGAAGATGGTTACAATAGAGAGTCTTGGCGAGGTGAGGCGAGTTGTGTGACTTTACCAAATTCCTAAACCAAGCTAGTAGTGCTCATATTGTAACTATTTTTCAATAACAAAGACTTAGCTGGGTGTTAGGCACAATTTGTTCCACCCTCACTATTTATGTGTATATGTCTTTCTTTTGTTCCACTGTTGTTCTCTTGGATTCTCATTTTCATAATGTATGCTTATATATGACTAAGTGTTAAACTGTTAACAATTGTATAAGTATACAATAGTTTCACTAGAGTAGGAGTGTGACTCATAGATAGCCTAGAATGGAGCATGGGTACGCTTTAGGTGAAGAGGCATAGTCTGGATGAAGTATCCTTGGTGTTTCTAAGCAGCCAAGTCAGAAACATTGTGGTGCCTCATGCCCTCAAGAGGTGCACAATCAAAATATTGGATAGACACATATTGGGACATGACATATATGACAATGAGTGTAAGTCCACAATCAAGACTAGATGCTACAATATGTAAAGGCCAAACAATATGAGAAAGATATCATAGTTATGAAATCTAATTTCAATATAATACACATTTAGATTTTTTATTGAAATGTTATGAAGTCATTTCATGGTAATTTTATGTGTATGATATAAGTGGGATAATGGATCTATCCAGTGAGGGCAGATGAATCTTGTTGAAGCTTAAAAGCATGGCGAGATGTTATTGTGATACACTGGAACCTTATGACATGGCTTGATCACCATAAGCTATGTTATATTAAAGGTTTCCAGTGGGACGCCCTCTTAATAAGGTTTTATAAGTATGCACTCTTCAGTTGCTTGTGAATTCCTTAGTAAGAGGGATTACCCAAGGTAATGTTTAGTAGAGAAGGGGATTCCTAATCCTGGAAGTGTGAGTGGGGAAAGAAAGAGGAAACTTGAATGAATATATTGCAAGAGAATCATATTATATGCTAGTTGGGATCACAAGTGCATTATATATTTTGGGTGTGTTAGAGAAGATAGTGAGTTGAGTATCACCCTTGGAAACCAAGTGAAATAAGGATATATTCATATAAATAAGTATTAGGTTGAATTTCATACTACATATGTAATATACCCGACCCCCCTATCTTTCTAGGCTGGTGGGATGTTTGGTTTACCTCTTCTTTTCACACCTTTGCTTCTGATATACCTTCTCATTCGACCTCTAACTACCAAAAAAAATCCTTCTATGGATTCATTACAACAACCAGGGACCCATATGATCCCAATCGAATGGATATAATCACTCCTTTTCAACAGATCCATGATCTACAACGACTCATACTCTCAACTCCTTGGACTCACATGTTACATGACTCATTCCATTTATGACGGGATCGCTCTGATGAATCATCTCGATAGATCCAATGAACCTTGAAAACAAAGATTGATGGCCCTGATTACATTAGTGCCTCAATATATCCAACATTCATCACCTGCTTTGTTTTCCAAAAATTACATGAATAAGTGGGGCCCACGACATATCTACAACTATCATTACATCGTGCGCCCTCTCTTTGATCTACGATTCACTCTCTCTCTCTCATAATCCTTCACTATCAGAGTGCACCCACTCTGGGTATTGTAGACCATTTCAATTGTCACTCTCAGATGAGTTGTCTCGACAGATCTAGCGATCAACAAAACATCCCATCCAACAATTAATGTTTGTTCGGAGTCGCATAAATGCACGACAATTAAGGGTTCTAAACCTTCCTCATGAAACAGATCATACGATACCCAATGGATACAATCCACTAGAACACCTTCTGACAGATCGATGGTCCTTGGAATCCCTCATCATCAGACTCTCTAGGAAACCATCACTTAGGATTCCAACTGTCTATCTTCCGATAGACCTACCTGCGACATCAACGATCCTAATTTTCACTCCCCTACCCTTGGATGGATCAACAAGTCTCGTCATCTCAGAGTCTCCTCCGTCAGAGTCCCAGTGTGTCCTTGTTCTTGGACACTCTGATGGTATAAACCTCCGACCAATGGTCAATATCGTCCCATTATGTCAAATCAACAACTGCAAATCAATCCGACTCAAAACAAGGGTTTCCTTCAGAATAACAATCTGAATTAGGACTTAGTCGTTCAGGATCCCTTTAGGCCTATTTACTAATACTTTACTAGACCTTCTTGGACTCTCACCTTCACTCTAAGGTCGACTAAGGCTTTCTCACTTCAAACCTTGTTGACGATTTGCATCCTGCAAACTTTCCATTTCAAGGCAAGAGGTTTCATAGGGTTAAGGCTCCTTGACCACACAAAGACCTTCCCAGGTACCAAGGCAATTCTTCCACCACTCTTACATTGAATATTTATATCTTTCAAGCTTTCCATTTTAAAGGCTTTCAATTTTCACAGGGATACACTCTATATTAACATTGCTTACTTGGTTATTCAGATTTACCAGGTTAATAGTGAAAACAATCACACATAATCCATTTTACTTAGTAATTCAACCATTCCTTCATTTAATCATATTTATAATTCACACAATAAATAGTGCACCTTCATCACTAAACATATTTAATTAGACATATCAAGTTAAAATACTTATCTGTTCAATGAAAAGGGTTAACTAGCAAACTGACTCAGTGGAAAATCCTTTCCTCCCAACTGTAGGCTATATTGTAGTATGCCTTTCTACAACATACAACCCCTGTGCCAAGCCATGATACCACAAGGGGACCAATTTAGTTGGTTTACAGTCCAAAATGGTCAAAGAAGGTTACTCTCCTTCACTCCACTGAAAAAAAAACCACAAGTTTCCCTCTTCCCATTGAGCTCATGACCTCCATACGTTTATCAGGAACCTTGCCAATTGGATTTCCTCTACATAAGGGAGTACCTTCTCTACTATACAGTCCCTATATGACCTCCCCTTACTAGTGCCAATTTATTTCCAGTTGTTAAAATTAATGCAGTTGCAAGAGCCATTCTCCGAGAGGATGACAAAGACCCTAGTTATGATCTAGGGTCCCAAGTACACTCCTGGGGTTCTTTGTATGGGACCAAGCAGTTAGAGCCATGGAAAAATACCCTAGTTAGCCCCCTAGTGTATTTCTGGGGTTCTTGGTGAGGGACCAAGCAGTTTGATGATATAAGTCCCTAGATGTGTTATAGGGCCCCTGGATGTGTTCCAGAGAATCCTTGCTCAATGCTTGGATTGATCCTTGGTTGTGTACCTTGGTGGTTAAGACCCTAGTTGTGATCTAGGGACCCAGATGTGCTCTGGGGTATCCTGGTCTGGGATCGGGCAATTTCTTGGTCTGAGTACCAAGCCGAGATGATGTGTGACTTTATTCTCTCCCGATATGGTCCATGTGACCTAGGAGAAGTTAAGAAGAAAGTCATGATCACATCATTTTCCCTCCTCGTATGCTGGGATGATAAAATA
>JASDQU010790121.1:66998-78431 GCA_032191745.1 Picea mariana | reverse complement strand
AAATTGGTCCATTATGTATTGACCTGACCCATTGTAAACTAATTCTAGTTCAACAATTAGGGTTGTAATCTAATATGGGTTAAAGAATTAGGGTCTTGGATGTTGTGGTGTACCTAAATATTGTATTGTGAACAATGAAGTTAACACAGTGAGATAGAGAGAGGTGCAATTCTCAATTAGGATGGTTTTTCTGGTTCAGGGCAAATCTTCATGTACTGTGTGTGCGTGTGTGCGTGTGTGTGTCATTGTTATTCTTATGTTTTAGATTATGTTAGTATTTTTTTTCTTGCATAGGTTATCAAACTCTTCAATATTAACCAAAACAATGAAGGAGAATATGTTGCCAATAGATGAACACGAATGCCATACTTTCCAAATGAGATGTAAATTGCAATAGGAACCATTGTAATGCTTTGTGTTTGTGTGCTAAACTTATTATATTACTCTTGTGAGATCATATTAATGATATATCGAGGAAAAAGTAGTTATATATGTAGCAAGATTTTTTAGATATTTGTGCTAAATTTTAAAATCATCCCAACTTTTAGAGTGGACACTCCACCCATCATCATAGTGTCCACTTAAAGCATTTTAAAGTAGAAAAGAGTGAACCCTTCCACCGAATATAGATATTGTTAATGAATTAGCACTTAGAAAATAATCATAATTTTTTTTATTATGGGACTTGGTCAATATCATTAAGAGTGAAAGGAAAGATAAAATTGATAGAATGATTTTTATAAAATAAACACTAATATATATAAATAAATGAGAATGATGAAAAGTCAAATTAATTTCACTAAGGGAGGAGATATGGTAAAATTGGACATGGTCAAATTAATAACAAAAAATAAAAATATTATTAAGTCAATTAAACTAATTAAAAGACGAAATAAGGTGTGAATTAAAATAATTAATTATAAACCATTATGAAGAAAGAGCATTGAGGCAATTGAAATAAATCATACACACACATTTAGTTAAGTTTCAAAATTAATAAGTTAAGTAACTTGATACATTAAAATAGTAATAAAATTTATTAATGCAAAATAGAATAAATTAAAGGAACATTGCGGTAATTGGGAGGAATTGAGCATGTCAAGTTCGGTCGCATCACACTTTTTATGTAATTAACTTGAGGCAGGGATGTAGTCTGGGAAGTACATTATGGAAGGTCCGGTGGATTAGAGGTTTTATTCCCTGAGCACATATCTGACCGAGCATTTACATCTAACACGGGGGAATTTACCCCATCAATAAACCCACTTGACATTTTACCTTTAGACCTGATGCCAAGCTCACTTAGTTCTTCAATTATCAGCGGGGATGATGAGGATGGAGGAGCATCATCCCAAGGCTTCATTGGAGGGATTTTATCAAGTGAATTAATGAGTGGTATCCTCCCATCCAAAATTAGGGATTTTGATCAAGAAGGTTTGGGACCAAGAGGACCGGGGAAATATAGGAAACCACTCAAGTTTATCAATTGGAAACAAGAAGTTGTAAACATTCAAATGCATTATATTATAGAGTTATAGGACTCATCCATTATAGGTTGTTTCCCGAGCAAATGAATGGGAGGGGATACCATAAAATCTTAGATGTAGGAAAATTTTGGATAAGTGTTAGGATACCCCTCGATAGCATGGTTTTGATTAAGGGTCGGATGGTTAGGATTCTTTGGTTTGCATCAGATGCAGATAAGAATATTTAGTCTATATGGAAGTGGGGCTCACAACCTCTATTCCTCGAGAAATGGCACTTGGATTTTAATGCTCGCTTAGCCCACTTGAACTTTTTTCCAGTCTGGGTTAGACTACCACAGCTCCCATTGATATTATGGTTGGATGAAGTATTTAAGTCAATCATAAACACATTGGCTCTTTTATATGAAGTAAATAATTCTTATAGTGACTCTAATACATGGATATGGCTAGAATTTTAGTTGGAATGGAGCTAAGGGTTTGGATGAATCTATTATAATTCAAAAGGGACTTGCAATTTTATATCAACATCTCAATTATGAAGGAAATCCCTTTAAATGCAAGTGATTCCATACTTATGGGAACTTTGAAAAGGAATGACCACTTTCGAACAAAAGAAAAGTATGGGTGTGCAAGGCACATAGGGTGATAAGTGTATTGCTCAATGTTTAGAAGGAGGACTCCTCTAAGGGTACCCTAAAAATATCACTTGAGAAAAATTCCCAGTTGATATCATTAGAAAATGAGGCTATAGGCCAATAAGAGGTGTATCCCATAGAGAAAATAAGTAGAATTGATCACTCACAAGTTTTGGGTAAGAAAAAATTTCCTCCTCCTAAATTTGAAAAAAAAAATGATAACTTGTCTTTTGGGTCTGGGGAGGTAAGGTTAGACAATAAGTATGAGGAAAAATAATGTGATTTCCTTCCCAACCTTTTAGGGATTACTATCCCCAAACCTCTTCCTTTCATTCCATTAGATGAATTAGGAAGGGTACAAGGTGGTGAGACTTTCTCACCAAGAAATTCAAAGAATTCACCTAGGAAGATAGATAATTTGGACTCTCATAGTGCTTCCCAAGCCTCAAAGGAAATAAAATATAACCTCGTGCCAAGGACCAAAGGAGCATCTATTTTTTCAGGTGGGATTGTTGGAGGTTTGGGGCTTTTGGAAGAAAAATACTCCAAAGAAACTGAAAGGGGTAGAAAATACTTTATATCCTTGGGTCAAAAGCAAGAAAATTTTGAAGTAAAAAGTGGAAGAAAATTGTCACTCATTGGGGCCCTTAGAGAAAATGCCCACAGGGATGATTCAAAATTATTTTCCTAACTCTTAATTGCATAGGACTGGCTAATTACTCAAAGAAATTGGTTGTTAAAAGGTTAATTGATGTTCACAAACCATCTATCATTTTCTTGCAAGAACTAATGACGGATGGGGAGAAAGTATTCCATCATTTGTCCAAATTATTAAGAGGGTGGGAATTTCACTTTATTGATGCAATAGGATCATCAAGGGGAAATGTTACATGGTGGGAAAAAAAAGGATCTTTCTCCTATTCTAATTTTTGCGATGTTTTATCATGTTTGGGTACCTCATTGTTATCTAGACCTTGGTACATAAATCATTTTCTTGTTTATATATGGGCCTTAATCAAATAGACAAGAATATTGGGGAAAAATCTTCAACAGTGAATGGATTCAAAAAGGTTTGGTGGTGGTTGGAGGGGATCTTAATTTTTCATTGGGAGCTTCACAGGTCTAGGGGGTAATATCCCAAGTAGGTAGTTTGTATAGATACTTCATAAACAAATTGGAAGATGTAGGATTATTGGATATAAATCCTATAAAAATCACCCCGACATAGAAAAACATGAGGAATGGGGATCCTAAAACAGTAAAGAGACTAGATCAATTTTTTATCTCGAAAGGTTTTCTTGAAGAAGCACCTAGAATTTGGAAATGGGTATCCTTTAGGGGGGAATTAGACCATAACCCAATGTTTCTTGAGGTGGCCCCCGCCCAAGGGAAACCACCAAGTCCATTCAAAATGAACCCTCAATAGACAAAATAAGAGGAGTTTGTGAATAAGATAAAAGAAGTTTGGAATCCCTTTGATGACTCCTTAAATGAATTAGCTCCTGTGCAATTTCATCAAAAAATAAAAAAATGGAAAAGCAAGTTGCAATCAAATGGTCTTTGGAATCTCCCCGAGATGGCAACAAAAGGTGTCAAATATTTCGAATCTCTCTTTAAATTTGATTCTCATGCAATTATTGCAACAGTAATCAAATTGTTAAGCTATTTCCCAAGATTTTTCAATCTCGATGATAATCAATCCATAACGATGTAATTTGGTAAAGAAGAACTATTGAAGACCCTTCAAATCTTTCAAAAAGATGAAATCCCTAGCCCATATGGACTCCCAGTTGAATTTTTCTTGGGTTGTTATGATTTTATTGAATAAAGGATTAAGAAAAGTTGTTGAGGCTTCAAGAACCACAGGGAAAATTTTGGCAGCCTTCAATACAACCTTCATAGGCTTGATCCCAAAATATGAAAATCTCTCTTTATTTGAAAACCTTCGACCTATATCCCTGTGTAACTACATATACAAAATTATATCAAATGTCATAGCAAGTGTTAGCGCTAGAAGTCAACTCAAGAATGTTATTGAGTTAAACCTAAAACACCTTGTTTCAAAATGTTCAATGGGGGTTTTAAGATGGATAAATTCTTGCTTGATTTGAAAGGGAATAATGATCTGATCTGTTAAGATCACTTACCTAGGTGCAGCAAGTCAGGTAAACAAAACTAATGGCTAGAGATTTAAGATTTAAGTGATGTGATTGAGAGAAGGGGAAAAACAAAAACTGATAAATACACCCATAAAAAATCTTGTCTTTAATGTCTTTATGCAGCAGAGAAATAAACCTTTATCTAGAATTCATTATAAATAAGATTTAAGGAGAAAAACACCAATGTGGAAAAGATTACTAAAACCCTTTAAAGCAACCTTCTCAGCACAAAAATCATTTTTCATAAGCTCGTATAACATTAGCAAAGTGTTTCAGAAGAAAACATGAAGATGATAAACAGAGAAAGATTACAGACTAACCATCAATTTCATTAGCAGTTGAAGTCTTTACATAGGCAAGATAGATCAAAACAATCTTTAGATATGCAATATCAAGCCAAAAATATGGATTCAACCCCTTTTTCATTTAATTCATCAAATATATAGATTTTTTACATCAGTTCCATACATTTAAGATCAATCTGATATCTAGAGATATCTCAAAACTAACTCCTATAGGCCATGAGGACGAATTTTGCCTATATCTATTGATACATAAAAATAGAAACAATTACAACTAAGATCCTTTAATCTAGGCAACAGTTTGCATAGAGATAGGTATTTTTGTTGACTTGAATACAATTGGCTAGTACACTGCATCTTTCACGAGATATGTCTGATCCTTTGTCATCCATATGTTTGCAACAACTTGACAATAATAGCTGACTAACATGTATTATCATCCACCAAAAAGAGGTTTTGAATCAACTTTAAAAGGGATATTATATTCTCTCTTTAGTTTCCACAAAATATTACCCTAATCATCTGCTATTTCCATCACAAAATTGCAATTCTGGGCATTGCAAAATTGGTTGCTACAGGTGTTCCTGTAGCGCCATTGTTTTCCTGTGAAGAGTGTTGTGGGAACTTCCTATAGTGCTCTTTTAAAACCCGATATTGATATCATTCATGCATTGTATTTTCCCATATTACGGCCAATCGTTACTCAAGGAAGATAATACCTCAAGCTCATGAAAACAAAACGGCCTTTATCAAGCTTTCACCGTCATAAGTCAAAAATTGGGCTTTTGCATAAACACTTAAGACCTCAAATTAGGGCTTATCCCTGGAGAACGAGTTTAGCTACCTCGGCTAACAGATCCAAATTATTACCTCTTGTTTGCTTCGTTTCAAAATGAGTTGTCATTCTCCTTGGCCTATCATCTTCAGATCTAGTCAAAGGCTTTAGGCCCTTCTTGCTATGTTTACTCTGTTTTCTGGTATACAGTCTGCATTTCCCTGTAGGAGCCTTTCTATTTGTTGTTAGATCCTCCTTCTTCAGTTTCTTCTTCTCAACTTTGATTTTAGAAACCTTCTTGCTCGTCGATGGATTTTCATTAGGGTTTGTAGGCTCTTCATCAATTATTATGACCTTATCTTTAATTGTGGGGTTGTACATGGCTTTGGATTTTAATTTGAATTTGTTTCGTGGCATAGTACTCCTTTTTCTTACCAAAATTTTATATCTATCCATATCGTCATCAAAAGAACTAGAACTAGGAGGAATTGTCTTTGGAATAGGTTCTTCAGCATGTATAGGGTTTGCAGGTGCCTCTATTGTTTCATTTTCTTGAATTTCATTCGAGATCATAGGTTTTTCTAACCTTTTACTCTTTTTGATATAAATTTTATGTGCATGAGGGAAAGGATGCCTACCTCCACCCAGCGCATGAGAAGATCATTCACCTAGTTGCAAACTGGTTGGGGTGTCCTCAACTCACTCATCTGAAGTCTTTAGAATGATCTTCCTGTTATTCTTCCTCAAAGCAACGGGTGGATTTATTCTTGAAGATACTCCTGGCGTTGGTTCGACAACTTTATCAGTCGATTTCTAGGTAGGAGGATGAAATTCTATTTTAAAACTTGACTCGATCAAGAATCGATTCCATGTCCTCTGTCGTTTCTCCAGCTCTACCTTAACCAATACTTTGATTAAACCTTGATGATAGATACCATGTGGTGGGGTTTTGGGATTTACTTGAACTTTCATGGCCATTTTATTCAGGTCTCTCAAGAAGTAATATGGTAGGTTCGTCCTTTTGATTCCTGACAAATGAAGGAGAAATCATAAGTGAAAAAGGAAAAAAGTGGAATAACGTCCTTCACATGGAATAAAACATTTGAGCATCAACAAAGACTTCATCCACTCATCAAATATCCAGTCTCTAGGAATAACCTTGGCCCAATTGGGATTTTTTTCTATGGTTTCAAGAATTGATTGACATCCCCTCCTGTAGTTAATTTGTTCTTGAACCACTTTTCACCATCAACAGGGAGATTATAGGTGATGTTATTGAATCCCCTGTGACCTGCATTACCAAATTAGCAATCTGAACCCTTTGTCCATCAAATCCTTTAGCAAATGAATGAGCTACACCATAATTATGGCCATCTAATTTGGTGCAAAAATATACCAACCATCTTGGTCAAAGATATGCATGTTGTCTGTGTATGCCTCCATGATCTCGAGTCCTTCTGGCTCTTTTCTGTTCACGTGTCCACTTTTACCCATCCTGTTGTCACAACCAAAAGACTTGATTCCTTGTTGTAGGAGTGAAATATGTTTGTTATGTAGAGATATAGACAGGATTTGTTGGCTATAAGGAGGAAATCTAAATTTACCAGCTACAATTTGAATCTTATAAAAACAGATAAAATGCCAGATTAAGAAAATTGTCTTTTGAAAAACCCCCTCTGTGTGACATCCTGAGTAACAGGTACAAACAACTGAAAGTACCACCACATTTTCATGCTATGATATGTTTAGGTACTTGATAACTACCTTGAGACTTTAATTCTACCAGGTAGGATGATCCACGACCTCAAATTCCCTCCAACCATATGCATGATGATGAAACGGGGACATGTGGAAGTTCCTGTAGCGCCCTGCATAAACTTGTCCTTTGGCATATTTTGGATGTAAACGACTTGAGAGTCATTATCTAACTTTAGTAATCATGAGACATAAGTGATGGCATGACATATGATTCTAATAGAAAGATTTAAAACTTTAAATGGTGTCAAAGGATAATCCTACAAACATGTGAAAAAATCTTCCTTTCCCCTTTTACAAGACTAAGCATTCCTCATTTTTCTCAATATAACACTATTTTGACCCCCACAATAATGATTGTGAACCCTTAACAACCTAATGATGAGAATTTATATTTTATACAAGAAAAAAAAAATGGAGAAAATAAGAGATGAGAAGTGAATTTCGAATAACATAATAGGTGATAACAGCCAGTAGGATGAAAGGTATCCTCTCTTGAGAGGTCTCCCATAAACAATTTGGTTTTTGGAAGGGAAAGAAATTTGAAAGTTTGTGGGGGTTGCACAAGAAGGATTACACTCAATAAAGACCATGAATTTAAGAGTTATTACTGTAAAGGTGGATCTCTCCAAATACTTCAATCGAGTGAGTTGACTCTACATAAGGTTAATTCTTATTCATCTGGGACTCCATCATCAATTTGTCATTTGGATAATGAGTTGTATCAGTGTGGTCTCTTTTGAAATTCTTATAAATGGTGCCATGTCTCCTTTCTTCAATCTAGAAAGGGGGATTAGACATGGATTCCCTCTATTCCCCCTTCTCTTTCTCCTCATTGTGAAAATGATCAGCAGATCCTTGAAGACGGCTTCAGGAAGAAACAATCTCAAAGTTATAAATGTGGGAAACTCCAGTAATGTTACTCATCTAATTTTTGTAGATAATATTCTTGTGTTTTTTGAAGGCTCCAAAATAATGGTTGAGAAGCTTAACAAGATCATTGACCTTTTCTGTGAGGCAATTGGTATGAAGATAAACTCATGCAAATCAACAATATCCTTCTAGGGTCTCTCGAAGGAAGAAAAAACTCGTATCTCACAATTGTTTCCTTGTAACGTAGTTGATTTTGATGTTGGAATGAAATATTTAGGATTTCATCTTAAACCTAACTTGTATCAAAAAGGTGACTAGTAGTGGTTGATTGAAAATGTGGAAAAAAATTTAAACACATGGTGCAACTATTGGCTCTCCAAAGGAGGTTGACTATTCATCATCAAAAAGTTCTCGAAGCTATTTTAGTTTACTAGATGCCCCTCGCCTAGATTATGAAAGATGTATTGGGAAGGATTAGACAATTATGATTTAGGTTCATTTGGCCTAGAGAGAAGGAACAAAGGATTGGCGTTGGCCTCCTGGAAAATAATATCAATTCCAAAAGGTCAAGGAGGATGGGGCCTCAAGAACATCTTCCTATTCTCGAAGGAATTAGTAGTAAAAAATATTTGGAGACTTGTTCAAGGTGTCAAGTTGTGGGCTTAAGTCATAAAGGATAAATATATAGCACCTGACTCTGTGGATGATTAGGTAAGGAAACCAACAAAAAAAATCTCAAAATTCTTCAATTGTATGGAAAGCAATAATCACATAATTCCCTTTGATCAGCAACCATCTAGTATGGCAAGTAAGGAAAGGAGAAAATGTCCAACTCGAACTAGACCTTTAGATAGGAAGTAGGGATTATTACAAGCTATTAGTTCATCTTATACAGGAATTACAAAATAGATAATTCCATTCCCTAAGGAAAATTGCAAGAGGAAACGGAGACATCAGTAAGCAACAACAAGGAATATCATGGGGAGAGATAGGACTCAAGGAAGAGGATGCATAAACTTGGGAGAACTACACAGGGAATATAAAAAAGTGTTTTATTAGGCTAAGTGATGAGGATGACTGGTTAATATGGTCACTAAATCCTACAAGGGATTATGAGCCAAGAGTAGGATACAAACTACTTGCAGTTGAAAGAAATGATAATCCATCATCCTGGTGGTAGAAACATATCTATAAATTTAAATGCCCAGCTAAATCCAAAATTTTCATGTGGCTCCTTCTAAACAACAAAGCACTAACCTAGGACATAATACAGAAAAGAAAATTTGAGGGCCCATGAAGATGTTGTCTATGTAGGATTCATGGTGAATATAACTCGCATCTCATTATGTTATGCACTTATTCAAAGCAAGTTTGGATAGAGATAGAAGGATTGATAGGTCTAACAATTGCTTGGAGAAGGGATACCATAGAGGAAACCCTCATGAAGTGGTGTCTAGAAAAGGAAACTAAGAGGTAAAGATATCTTCCCCTTTCTGTTGCTTGGGGTATTTGGTTGGCCAAGAATTCAAAACTCTTTAAGGAAGTGAATACCCTATGTAATACCCATGTTTCCCCCAGTTTGTAAATATAACTATAACTTTCCAAGAGACTATGGCGGACTAGATATGTGTGAATGTTTGATTTGATGAACCTTTGTATAAAAGAGCCAATGTATGTCTTTTTTGTTATTAATAGAAAATGGATAAGTGTTGCATAATTTTTAAGGGGGGGCGGGGGGGATGCCAAGATAGACCACGAATTCTATGAGAGAGATGGTGAGGGAAACCAAATATGGTTGAGAGGAACCTCACCAAACCAGTACCTTACTGGATGTAATTGCTCAACAGTCCTCTGACCCAGAAATGAATTACCTTTCTAGCTGGTAGTTGGAAGGCCCTCCTCAAGAATTAATGAGGATATGGGGCAGGGTACCCATATGTAAGGCTTCCAGACCTGACCATGAGTTCAGGATTCATACCCATGCAACCTTGATGAGGAAGGAAAGAAAGGAAGTAATTCGGGGGACAGAGGCAAATTTGCAAGGAAGCAGAGTGGAGAAAACGATCTCCAAAAGAGAAGAGAGTGCTTTTCAAATCTGGAGTTGAAAGGAAAAATGAAGAAGCAAGCTTGTTCTGGGCACAAGAGGCCATGGGCAAGGTTTTCACTACACGCTGATAAATGAGGCCGACAAGTGACTTTGGAAGTACTTGTGCAGGCCTCCTTGCTTGGAATAGAGAAAATCGGTTTCCAAGATCATGTGGGAGGAGGAGAATAACCTTCGTCATTGACTGTCATTGAGCGAGGAGAAAGAGTCTCTCTCAGAGAATCATGGTCTAACTCGAGGGTGGCCAGCGGTAAATCCATTAAGAGTGGTTGTGCCTATGGTTGGGTGGAAACTGTTAGTATATTTAGACACTTAAGAGTTAGTTAAGATCTACTTGGTCTAATATGTCGTTAGGTAAAAGTGTGTTTCTTTATTATGCATTAGTATGCATTTGTAGTTAGGAAATCCGACGGTCACGATATGTTCTCGACATAGAGTGATCCAACGGTTCATACTCCCCTTGATCTTAACAGCCATCGATATGTGGCTTAACACCCGATTGGTCCATGATCTCTATTTAAAGAGCATGGAGGGTCATTTTCCAATGATCGATTGTGAGAAACTCTCTTGTAAAATATCTCTATAATCTTTTTCTTTGCATTAATAAACTGCTCCAAGTGGCCGCGTTGGTCGGGGCCGTGGATGTTTCCCCGTAGGGGTTTTACCACGTGAAAACATCGATGTGTTGATCTTTGATCTATTTATGTGAGTGGTTACTGAAGGTGTTCATCCTCTGTTGGAATACCTGTGTTTTCGAACATGGTATTAGAGCCTGTTTGAAGACCCGCTCTTGTTGTAGATCGAGATCGTGAAACCGAGTTGTCTCATCTCCATTTTCTAGAATTTCCATACATTTATGGGTTGAGAGGACTGTTCCATTGCATCTGGAGAACTTGTTTCATTTAGGAACTCTTTTTGTTTCACTCGAAAAGGTTTTTTTTTGCCCAAGATACGGCCATTACAGTCAGATCTGGAGGTATAAACCCTGAATACGCATTTTTTAAATTTCTACAAAGTTCTATTTTAATTTTATTTCGGTTTGTATTTTTTTTATTTCCGGGTTGCTACTCTTTTAGATCTACGTAGGCTCTTTGCCCCGCGCCCCGTGCGATCTTGGGAAATCAGAAACAGATAGGAAAAGGTGCATCTTCCAAGTAAGCTAACCGAGATCTAACCCTTGTTGTCATCAAGAAGCGAAATTTTTTTCTTGTGTGAAAAGAGTTTTTTTTAGCATGCTCTCCAAAGCCGTCAACAACAAAAACAACCCCAATCCTCCTTCTGAACATTACAATATGTTTTGTTGGACCATTTGGTTAAAACTTGCCTTATTAAGTAAGAGGTCT
>JASDQU010790121.1:40359-66978 GCA_032191745.1 Picea mariana | reverse complement strand
ATCTAACCCTTGTTGTCATCAAGAAGCGAAATTTTTTTCTTGTGTGAAAAGAGTTTTTTTTAGCATGCTCTCCAAAGCCGTCAACAACAAAAACAACCCCAATCCTCCTTCTGAACATTACAATATGTTTTGTTGGACCATTTGGTTAAAACTTGCCTTATTAAGTAAGAGGTCTTGAATTCAAGTCTCTCTTTTGTTACCTTTTTGAAAAAATTCATGCTAAAATTGTAAAGTGTATTTCACTTCAAGTATAAAAATGAATCACTATAAGTAGCTTTAATATTTTATTTTAGAATTATTTATTTTGCATGCATCTTTTCTGTTATAAAGTAACTTCATTGTAAAAGTGATCCCCACTTCTCTTTATAAAAGTGGGTCACTTCATAAAGCAACTTACACTATCACGTGGTCAGTTGGTTACTGTTTATGCCTTTTTTTTAAAAGGGCATAACTCTCACATCAGAAGTTTGTTTTCAGTGCCGTTTTTTTTAAAACCACATAATTTTTCGAGCTCTTTCCATCCAGATCATCAGTTTCAGTTTTTAAGTCCATATTATCTGCATATTTAATATGGCTTCTGCAAGTAATGTCTTGCTTACCAGCAACAACTACTTCCAATGGAAATCTTATATGGAAGATTTATTAAGAAGTAAAGGTTTGTACCGGATTACCTTAGGAAAGGAAAAAGCACCCATTGATGATGATAAGAAAGCCAAGTGGGATATAGGAATGACAAAGCATGAGGACTAATCGGAATGTCCATCTCTCCTGATTTAGGGTACCACCTTCAAGAAATTGATGACCCCAAAGAAGCTTGGGACAAGATTGAATCTGTGTTTGGTAAACTCAATATTATTCGAGCACAACAGTTAGGAAATCAAATATTGACCTTGAGTCCAAGTGATTTTTCTTGCCTTGGAGACTATTTATCTAAGTTTAAAACACTCATAATTGTATGTGAAGAATGTAAGATAAAAATAGAGGAAGAGCGTTGCATCTATCTTATTCTTTCTAAGCTAGGTAGTGCATATTCTGTGTTTGTATCTACATTTTATGCCATGAAAGAGGCTCTAGGAAAAGCTTATGAAAAACCCACTCTTGAGTCCTTTTGTGCTTCTTTGATTAGAGAGGAAGATAATCTTATACAACTTGGAGTGCTCAGCACTATGGGTACCTCTAATAAATACTTAGTTGCCCAGCAGAAAGACAAACCTAAGTATCCCAAGAAGCAACATCCTCGCTACAACAAAAAGAAATATAAGGGTCCCAAACCCGCTCAGACAGCTTCATCTCCTAATGGTGACGAATGAGCAAAATATAAAAATAAGAATACTAACAGACATTGCAACTTTTGTGATAAAGATGGTCATGATGAGTCCAAATGTTTCAAGAAGATGGCAGATTTAGAAGCAGCGATGAAGAAGAAGAACATCAGTATTAATTCTACTTCTTCTTCTTCTTCTCATGGACATGCACTTTTTGCTTCTGGTTTCTCCTTCAATACACCTTCTACTTCTACTTCTGATAAGTGGTTTATTGATTCTGGAGAATCTTATCATATGGCTAAGGATAGAGACATATTTTCTACTCTAAATGAATGTAACACCAAGAAAATATTTGTTGGTGATGATAGATCTCTTAGTGTTGAAGGATCTGGAACAGTACAAGTAGAAAATGGTCATTCCAATGATGTCTTATGTGTTCCAAGCCTTTCTTGTAACCTTCTATCAGTATATCAAATCACTCATTCAGGTGAAGGTAAAACCGTAGAGTTTTCACCTCACCAAGTTGTAATCAAGGATCTAAAAGATCCTAATCATGTTCTTGCAACTGGAATTGTTGATGATATTACCAGGTTGTACAAGTTTGACAAATTTGGGTCATCATCTTTTTCATCAGTTTTTGTTGCTCATAGCGATGACTTGAGAAAACTTTGGCATGGGCGGTTTGGTCATCTAAACTATCGTTGATTGCAGCAACTATGTAATCAACAGATGGTGACTGGTCTTCCTCTTGTTTCATGCAGAGATGGTGTTTGTGTCGGTTGTGTTCTCGGCAAACATCATCGGGACAGTTTTGAAAAATGTGCCTCTTGGCACACCTCGGGTCCTTTGCAGCGTGTTCACAGTGATTTGTGTGGTCCACTTTCTTCTCCTTCTTTTTCTAGGTGAAAATATTTCTTAACTTTCATTGATGACTTTTCCAAATGTACTTGGATTTACTTATTAAAACTTAAGAGCGAAGTTTTTGACAAGTTTTTGGCCTACAAGGCCCTTGTAGAAAAGCAATCTAACCATCAAATTCAAAGGTTAAGAACAGCTAATGGAGGCGAATATGTGAACAATAATTTTACAAATTACTGCACTACACAGGGAATCCAAATGCAACACACTATTCCATATACACCACAACAAAATGGTGTTGCTGAGAGAAAGAAATGTGCATTAAAAAAAATGTCTAATTGTATGATCCAATCTAAGGGATTAAGTCTAAAGTATTGGGCAGAAGCCATCAACTGTGCAAATTACATAGTAAATCGCACTCCCACAAAGGCTCTTAAAAATATAACACCAGAAGAAGCTTGGACTAAAACTAAACCAGATGTAAGTCACTTCTGTGTATTTGGAAGTATAGCATGGGCTCACATTCCTGATGAGAAAAGGAAAGCATTGCAGCCTAAAAGTGAGAAGTGTATATTTGTTGGTTATTCTGAAGATGTCAAAGGCTACAGACTTCTTCAATCACATTGTAATGAAATTATATTAGAAGAGATGTTAAATTTGATGAAAATCTCTTGGCCTGCAAGCCTAATTCGACATTTGTGCCTTCTTTGGCCTGCGAGCCTAATTCGGCAGTTGTGCCTTCTTCGGCCTGTGAGCCATATTCGACGTTTGTGCCTTCTTCTGATCTGGTTTCTTCTTTAGATGATGACAATGAGAATGAAAATCCACCTCCACCTGCTCACCCTCCTCCAGATGAGTCCTTTGAACCTGAACCAGCACCAGCTCCACCACTTCCTAGATGGGTCCGTTCAACACAAGAAGCAACTGGTGATCTTGTCAGTGATCCTTTAGATCAACGTCGGACACATTCATAGTTCCAACGAGCCTCTTCTCTTTTGGCTCAAGTTTCAGAAACTCATGATCCAGAGACATTTGCAAAAGCTTCAGGTCATCCAGATTGGGATACAGCAATGAATGAAGAGTATCATTCTTTAATGGAAAACGATACTTGGGATCTTGTACCTCTTCCAAAAGGAAGAAAACTTAGATGTAAATGGGTCTACATAACTAAGTATGCATCGATGGAAGTGTTGAAAGACACAAGGTTCGTTTAGTTGCCAAAGGATTTTCCCAAGTTGAAGGAATTTACTATCATGAAACCTTTTCCCCTGTAGCCAAAATGAATTCCATCTGCCTTGTTCTTTCCCTTGCTGCCTCACATAAATGGGAGGTCCATCAGATGGATGTTAAATCCGCCTTCTTACATGGATATTTTCAATAATGAATATACATGGAACAACCTCCTGGCTATGTCCAGAATGACTCTAGCCTTGTTTGTCTCCTTAAGAAATCTCTTTATGGTCTCAAGCAAGCTCCCCAAGCTTGGTATGCCAAAATGGACACCTTTCTTATTGCCACTGGATTCTCTAGATGCCATTCTGATCCTAATGTCTATACCAAGAAAGTAGGAATCCATCTGATAATCCTTGTCATTTATGTTGATTACCTTATCCTTACTGGTAGTGACTCAAAACTTTTAAACCATGTGAAAGCCAACCTTAAGAAGAAATTTGAAATGACAGACTTAGGATTTTTGCACTATTTCCTTGGCCTCCAAGTTTTGCAAACCAATGAAGGAATTTTTCTTTCCCAGTCTAAATATGCTTGTGACCTTCTTCGTCGCTTTCACATGGACGATTGTAAACCAACCCCTTCTCCCTTCCAGTCTGGAGTCAAGCTTACTGCCACCTGTACCTCTCTTGAAGTTGATGCCACCCTGTACCGTCAGTTAGTTGGTAGCCTCTTATACTTGACTCATACCCATCCTGATCTTTCCTTTGTTGTTGGTCTTGTTGCCCGGTATATGCAAACACCCCATGAAATCCATTGGAAAGCAGCTAAAAGGATACTTCACTATGTTCTACAGTTCAGGGGGGAATCCTTTATTTGTTGGTTTCACTGATTCAGATTGGGCCGGTGACCCTGATGATTGGAAGTCTACTGCATGTTATGTTTTCAGCGTTGGTTCGGGACCTGTCACTTGGGTTTGTAAGAAACAACATGCTATTTCACTTTCTTCAGCAGAAGCAGAGTACCGAGCAGTGGTAAATGCAAGTCAGGAAGCCCTGTGGCTTTGACAGATCCTTTCAGAGTTTGAATTCTAGCACCAGCATCTGACCAGCCTTTGGTGTGACAATCAGAGTACTATCAAGCTCGCCAAAGACCCAGTTCAACATCAGCATAGCAAACACATCGAGATACACATGCACTTCATCAGAAAGTTAATTCATGATCAAGTTATTGAAGTGCTCTTTTTCCCTATAGAAGATCAAGTTGCAGACATTTTCACAAAGTCTCTTACAGAAGCGAAGTTTTCCAAACTTCTATCTATGTTAGGAGTTCAGGAAGTTGTCATTAAGGGGGGATAGGCTCTAATGCCTCCTTCTGTCTCCTATTGTGTCACTATTATAAATCCTTCAATCCTATCCCAAGTTGTTCTTAAGGGGGGATGTTAGGATATTTAGACACTTAGGAGTTAGTTAAGATCTACTTGGTCTAATATGTCGTTAGGTAAAAGTGTGTTTCTTAGTCTGTTTCTTTAGTATGCATTAGTATGCATTTGTAGTTAGGAAATCCGACGATCACAATATGTTCCCGACATAGAATGATCTGACAGTTCATACTCTCCTCAATCTTAACGGCCATTGATCTGTGGCTTAACACCCGATTGGTCCATGATCTCTATTTAAAGAGCATGGAGGGCCATTTGTCGATGATCGATTGTGAGAAACTCTCTTGTAAAATCTCTTTGTAATCTTTTTCTTTGCATTAATAAACTGCTCCAAGTGGCCGCGTTGATTGGGGCCGTGGATGTTTCCCCGTAGGGGCTTTACCACGTGAAAACATCAGTGTGTTGATATTTGATCTAGTTATGTGAGTGGTTACTGAAGGTGTTTGTCCTCTGTTGGAATACCTGTGTTGTTGAACAGAAACATGCACCCCTCTCAATAGTCGCTTCACAGTTTCCAGTTTTTTATAAGTATCTCCATACTCTGTGTAGTGAAATGAAAGTGATGGTTGAATGTCTGTGTTTATGGTTACGTTTTATAGTGTTTGAACAGTTATTATAAATACTCATTTGATTATGTAAACTGTTATATTTAGATGGTATTATGTTTGCCTCTTTTTCACAGCTAGAGAGATATGGGACGTGAGTCTGTAAGTAAGTCTAAGTATAGGATACGCTTTCTGCACTGGCTAGAGATTTCCTAAGGGGACTTTTCCCCAAGATGGACTTTGTAGTGCAAGAGTCGGGATGGGTTTAGCCATATTATTTCAGTGTTGTTGACCTCTCGAATTCCCTTCGTAGGAAGACTAAGTTCGAATTCAGTGGAAGTAGGGAGCCTCCATCAGACCCTTCACCTATATGACCAAGGGCTCATGCCCAGGTCCTTAACCAATTCACAGCTAAGAGATCAGTGTGTATCCCATGAGAATTTTTGGGAAGACTCGTGTGACCAAGGTATGGGAACCTTGTGTTAGGCCTACGAGGAGCTAATTAGAGGAGCTAATTATTTTTGGTTTTGGAACTCTGAAAGTTTAGAGCTTCTGGGGGTTAAGACCTCACCAGTTGCAAACTAGCAGAAGGAAACTTGTTGACACGATCAACCACGAGGTTGACCGACGTCTGGAGGTTTCCCTAACCCTGGTAGAATAGACATGTCCCACCATTAAACCCTGACTCACTCACCAATCGTGAAGTAACATGATTCACAATCCAAGGGTATTCAGGAGTTTCCCTAGCCATTGGATCTACGCCGAAGTCAAATCTGACACTGACCACTTCGGGGGAATAGCGATGTCATGACCCCAAATTCCCCTAATGTTGGAGTTGTGAAGTAATGCGGATCATTGATCTAAGAACCCTTTGGGATCCTTCTCGACCGTCTGATCAACCAAGAATAAGGACTTATGTACAACACTTTGGTGAAGTCCTACTCCAGGAGGAAAGGAGTGTCGAGCGGGTAGAAACCCCCGAATGTCGAAGTTATGAATTAATGTGAGTTGTATATTCATGGATATACAAGGACACACCTTGGTCATGGGATCTAAGGGGTATTGGGAGATAGTTGATGGTAACTTCGGACTTCAGAGCTCCAAGAGATTTGTCAAGTAGGTGAAGCTAGGAACCCTCGGAGGCTACCAGTCCCGGATTGACATGGAACGTCGACGTCACCTAGGGTGACGTGGACCCCTGTCATGTATGCCACATGTCACCCTGATTTGTGCTTCTCAAAGACCCTAAAGTCCATTAGAATACGACATGTGTCATATCCTGACGAGGACACATGTCACCCCTGGCCCCTGTCGCGTGCCATCCCTATGGCTCATGAATTCTCAGTCAAAGGTTGGTGGAGTACCCGAGACTTCAGGACTTCAAAAGATTGGGAGGCTGGAACGTTGGGGATAAATCAGTCGAAGGGTAGGACCCACCTATCCATGTCTCTGCATATAAAGTGTCACCACATGTAAGTGGGGACCCTTTGGGAGTCCGGGACTTCGGGACTCCGGAGGTTTGGGATGTAATGTTGAGGATAAGTCGAAGATTCAAAGGCTGGAGCTATGTGGTAGCACCTCGAGAGTTCTATATTTCAAGAATCCGGGGAATACGCACGCAAAAAGAAAAAGTGGCATTCAAAGCCGAACGTCGAATTCCCCTCTAGCCTATGTGTTAAATAAGGAACAAGCCTCGTCGTCGGATTGGATAGTGTGTGGACTTCCACCGTAGATGTAGAAATCTAGAGATGGTATGAATGAGATGGACCCACGTGGTCCTTGACTAATAACGCCCGAAGAGCTTCGAGAGGCAATAACTTGAAATCCAAAACTCACATTTCAGTATGGTTGCAACCGTTAGAAAGCTCGTAGCGAGCAGAAGCCGATGGAGATCCCGGAATTAGGATTTGAGATAGTTAAGGGAAAATGAAATTGTGATGCCCCATCCCTTAAAAGAGTATTTAGGGGTCGGGTGTGTTACAAATTGGTATCAGAGCATGGAAACAAGACTTGGCCTGCTTGGGCTCATGCACGAGTCACATAAAAATATTATTAGAGAACTTTAAGGGGTAACACCCTACCTTACCCCCTCCTATAAGAAACTTGTTTGAAACTCTACTGAAAAGAGGAATGAAACCTTCTATTGTTGATAGATGTTTTGGAAATATGCATTGTATGTTGTTAACCTTTCCAAATAAAGAAGTCAACTTCACTTTGCATTGATACGTGTTGTTCATGAATTAGTAGATCATTAACTAACTGAAAATGTTTTATCAGCACTCAAGTAGTCAGTGAACAACAGGAAAACTATAGCGTAAGGGATGATGACACACCATGAGTTGGGGGAAAGCTCCCACAATATAGAGGAATAATCTTGTGAAAGGAGGGCAGTGGAAACCCCTCCGGATTTGGCCGAAATGGTAAGAAGCCTCATGGAAGAATTACAGAGTTGTAAGGTTGACAATGAAAGGATAATAAAGGAACAGGAAAAGAATACTGACATTAATGCAGTCTTACTGTAAAGTCTATCAGATATACAAAGGCAACTGCAACATGGTCCAGCTGCCATTCATGTGGGCAGACATCATACTAAGAAAACTCCAAGTCCACCTGAGATACAAAAACATGGTCCTGAAAGTGGCCACACCAGGAGGAGCACCTCAAGGAAGGACCAACATGGAGCCAAGAGACATTCACCGAGAGATTCCTCTAAGGATACTGACAACTCCAAGGAATATTCTAGTGGAAAAACTAGTTCCCGTTCCCAGACGAGAATAAAGAAGAGGAAGCATTCCAAGAGTCATGACCCTGAAGAGTTCAAGAAATCCAAACCACCCACCTTCGATGGAGAGATTAAAAAGGGAGAAGAAGAAGAAGTTTCGCTACTCTGCTTCAAGAAGTACTTCAGAGTCCATGACTACTCTGGAAACTTAAAGGCTCAGATAGCTATTTTAAACTTGTATGGGAAAGATTCCATTTGGTGGGAGGACCTTAGGATTCTAAAAGCAATCCATGAGAAGAACTTGTCATGGAAACAATTTTAGAAATAATTCAAGAAGAAGTATTTGTCAGAAAAGTACTTTGATGGGAAGACCAAGGCGTTCTTTGAACTCAAGCTAGGACAACTCACCATAGATGAATATATCAACAAATTTCTTGAGTTGATGAGCTATGTGCCCTACATAAAGGATGAAAAAGTAAAGATGCGACGATTTATTAGTGGATTACCTCAGTCCTACCGGGACAGAATTGAGTTTGATGAGCCAAAGACTTTATAAGATACTATTCGAAAGGTAAGGTATTGCTATGAGCAATTCAAGAATGAGACAGAACCCCATGAAGACTGGAAGAAGAAAAACAATTCGGGATTTAAGAAGAAGGGGTTTAAATCCTCAATATTTAAGAACCATGGGAAAAGCTCTAGGATGATCCTTCCTACTAGAAGTGTGTATCAGCAAAAATTTCCATCCCAAAGTGGATATAAACCATTTGAAGCAGTCCCAAGTAATATTGATAACACAAAGAGAGAACCCTTGAAATGTTGGATTTGTGGAGAAGAACATCTGTTGAGGGAATTTTCACATAGGTAACAGAACAATAGGAGGGTCTACAACATCCAAGAGGCTACCAAAGTCAATTAATTTATGCAGCCTTGGATAACAAACAAGCCGATCACTAAGCTTTAGTGGTGGATATGGAAGGTGTGATTGCCAACCATCTAGTTTCCATTTTAATTGACCTTGGTTCTAATTTGAATTGTGTTTTCCCTCAAACTGTCAAGAAATGTAAATTGCAACAAGTTAAACATGTTAAATCATGGTTGGTACAACTAGCCATTGGAACCAAGAGAAAAGTGATAGAGGTCATACCAGCATGCCAATTCCTTATGAGTGGAGCACCCACCCAAGTTACCCTAAACATACAGGTGTTGGAATCTATTGAGGACGAAAAAACAATCCTATAGGACCATCCCATATTAAGAAAGTATAAATATATGTTCCCAGAAGAGGTACCAGGTCTACCTCCAAGAAGAGACATCGAATTTTCAATAGAACTTGCACTAGAAGCGATGCGAGTGTTTAGAACACCCTATAGAATGAGTACACCAAAGCTAGTTGAGCTCAAACTACAACTAAAGGAAATGATGGACAAAGGCTACATCCGGCCTAGTGTGTCTCCATGGGGAGCACCAACCTTGTTTCTGAAAAAAGAAGGACGGCACGCTTAGATTGTGCATAGTTTATAGACAACTCAATGAGATGACCATCAAGAATAAGTATCCCTTACCAAGGATCGATGACTTGTTTGACCAATTAAGGGGTGCTACAATTTTCTCCAAGATTGACTTGAGGTCTGGATACCATCAGGTCTGAATTAAGGATGAAGACATCCACAAAACATCCTTTAGGACAAGGTATGGTCACTATGAATTTTTGGTGGTGTCATTTGGGCTTACCAATGCACCAGCCACTTTTATGTGCTTAATGAATAATGTAATTAGAAAGTTCTTGGATAGGTTTGTGTTGGTTTTCATTGATGATATCCTAATATATTCCAAGAATAGGGAAGAGAATGAAAAACATCTCAAGCTAGTACTTCAAGTACTAAGACAACATCAACTCTATGCTAAGTTTAGTAAGTGTGACTTTTTCCAGAAACAAGTCCATTACTTAGGCCATGTTATTTCTGAGGAAGGAGTGGCAGCCGATCCTGACAAGGTCAAATCCATTATGGATTTGTCTACCCCAAAAGATGTATCTGATGTCAGATCCTTTATGGGCCTAGCAGGTTACTATAAAAGGTTCATAAAGGGATTCTCCAAGATCGGTTGCCCAATCACCTCCCTTCAGAAAAAGGGGGTTAAATTCATTTGGAAATTAGAATGTGAAGAAATATTTCAAGAGCTAAAATACCTTCTAATCAATGTGCCTGTGATAAATATTTCAGACCCAAACAAGAACTTCCTTGTGTGTACAAATGCATGCAAGGAAGGGCTCAGATGAATCCTTGTGCAAGAAGGACACGTGATTTGCTACAAATCCATAAAACTGAATGAGCATGAATTCAATTATGTGACCCACGATGTGGAATTGGCTGCCATAATACACGCTTTAAAATGTGGAGGCATTACCTCTTAGGGAGAAGATTTGTTCTTATAACAGACCATAGTGGGTTGAGATATTTGTTTGACCAACCAAAACTCAATGTTAGACAAGCTAGGTGGATGGATCTCCTTAGTGAGTTTGATTTTGAAATCAAACATATCAAAGGAAAGGAGAATAGGGTGGTTGACTCCCTTAGTAGATGTATGAAAGTGATTCACTTGGTAGTTGTAAGCACCAGTGAATCAGACATCAAAGAGAGAGTCAAAATTGCACAAGAAACAAATGCATTTTTCAAGACCATGACATCATACCTAAAGCAAGAGCCCACAAGGCTGAAGTGTGAAGGCTATCAGGTGTTTAATGATGGTATGTTGACTTACAAAGGTAGATTGTATATTCTGAATTATGAGAACTTGAAGAGGTTCATAATGGATGAACTACACAAAATACCATATATTGATCACCCTAGATATCAAAAAATGATCACGGCCACTAGGAAACTATTTTATTGGCCCAGACTAAAAAAGGACATAATTGATTACTTAGCTAAGTGTCTACAATGTCAGCAAGTTAAGGAAGAGCATCGACATCCAGCAGGGCTGTTGCATCCCCTACCAATCTTAGAATAGAAATGGGAAACCATCTCCATGGATTTCATCACAGGATTACCAAAATCAACTAATCAGAATGATGCCATTATGGTAGTTGTGGACAAATTGAGCAAGATTGTTCACTTCATTCCTATCAATTTGATCTACAAAGCAATAAATATTGCCAGTGTTTTCATGAAAGAGATATTTAGACCGCATGGCATGCCTAAGGAAATCATATTCGACAGAGATACAAAATTTACTTCAAACTTTTGGAAATCTCTGTTTGTTGGTTTTGAAACAAAATTGCTCTTTAGTACACCCTATCACCCTCAAACTGATGGGAAGATAGAGAGGATAAACCAAGTGTTAGAATACATGTTGAGGATGCATGTAATGCATCAACCCAAGAAGTAGGAAGATTGCCTATCACTGATAGAATTTCCCTACAACAATGGCTATCAAGAGTCATTAAAAATGAGCCCTTTTGAAGCCCTCTATGGAAGGCAATGCAATATTCCAATCAGTTGGAATAACCTAGTGGACAGAATCACAATTGGGCCTGATATGCTAAAGAAAATGGAAAAACAAGTAATTTAAATTACACATAATCTGAAAATAGCCCAGGATAGATAGAAGAGCTATGCAGACAGAAAAAGAACTCCTAGAGAATTCAAAGCAAGGAATCATGTGTATATCCAAGTTAGACCCAGGAAAAGATCTTTGAGGATTGGAGCTTGTGCCAAGATGGCACCTCGGTATTGTGGTCCCTTTGAAATTTTGGATAGAGTGGGACATCTAGCCTATAAACTAGCACTCCCTCCCACAGTGAAGGCACATAATGTTTTCCATGTTTCATATTAAAGAAATATGTGCATGATTCTAATCATATTATTGACTGGTCTATGATTCAGGTGGAACCAGAAGGAGAATTCTTGCCAAAACCTCCATGCATAATAGACAGGAAGGAGACCCCACTCAGGAATAGAACCATTGCACAGGTCAAGGTGCAGTGGAAACACTTTGGCCCGGATGAGGCTACATGGGAAATGGAGGATGCCATGAAACGGGCATATCCATTTTTGTTTACTTATGTACATACAGAACACATCGGCATATAGAACATTGAGGAAGATGTTCCTTTAAGGGGGAGGGGATTGTAATACCCTTGTTTCCCCCAATTTGTAAATATAATTATAACTGGCCAAGAGACTATGGCGAACTAGATATGTGTGAATGTTTGATTTGATGAACCTTTGTATAAAAGGGTCAATGTATGTATTTTCAGTCATTAATAGAAAATGGATAAGTGTTGCATAAATGTTGAAAGGGGGGGGGTTTCCAAGATAAACCTGGATGCTATGAGAGATATGGTGAGGGAAACCAAGGATGGTTGAGAGGACCCTCACCAAACTAGTACCTTGTTGGATGTAATTCCTCAATAGTCCTTTGACCCGAAAATGAATTACCAGTCAAAATGGTAGTTGGAAGGCACTCCTCAAGAGTTAATGAGGAGATGGGGCAGGGTACCCATCTGTAAGGCTTACAGACCTGACTACGAGTTGGGGATTTGGACCCACGCAATCTTGTTGAGGAAGGAAAGAAAGAAAGTAATTTGGGGGACAGAAGAAGTAGAGTGGATAAAATGATCTCCAGAAGAGAAAAGAGCACTTTTCAACTCTGGAGTTGAAAGGAAAAACAGAGAATCAAACCCGTTCTAGGCACAAGAAGCCATGGGCGGGGTTTTTTTTACAAGCTAATAAACGAGGTTGACGAGTGACTATGGAAGTACTCGTGCAGACCTCCTTGCTTGGTATAGAGAAAACCGGTTGCCAAGATCATGTGGGAGGAGGAGTAACGTTCGTCCCTGACTGTCATTGAGCAAGGAGAAAGAGTCTCTCTCAGAGCATCATGGTCTAGCTTAGGGGTGGCCAGCGGTAAATCCGTCAAGAGTGGTTGTGCCTATGGTTGGGTGGAAATAGACACCCCTCTCAATAGTTGCTTCACAGTTTCCAGTTTATGATAAGTATCTTCATACTCTGTGTAATGAAACGAAAGTGATGGTTGAATGTCTGTGTTTATGGTTAAGTTTTACAGTGTTTGAACAGTTATTAGAAATACTCATTTGCTTCTGTAAACTGTTATATTTACATGGTCTTATGTTTTCCTCAGTTTCACAGCTAGAGAGCTATGGGACGTGAATCTGTAAGTAAGTCTAAGTATAGGGTATGGTTTATGCACTGGATGGAGATCTCCTAAGGGTACTTTTCACTTTGTAGTGAAAGAGTGGGGATGGGTTTAGCCAGATTATTTCAGTGTTGTCGACCTCTTGAATTCCCTTCACGGGAAGACTAAGTTCGAATTTGGTGGAAGTAGGGTGCCTCCATCAAACCCTTCCCCTATATGACCAAAGGCTCATGCCCAAGTCCTTAACCAATTCACGACTAAGAGATCAGTGTGTAGCCCATGATAATTTTTGGGAAGACCGATGTGACCAAGGTCTGGGAACCCTGTGCTAGGCCCGAAAGGATCTAAGTCTTTCTGGCTTCAGAACTCTGGGAGTTCGGAGCTTTGGGGGGTTATGACCTCACCAGTTGAAAACCGATCAAAGGTAACTTGTTAACACGGTCAACCACAAGGTTGATCAACGTCTGGCGGTTTCCCTAACCCTGGTAGAATAGACATGTCCCATCGTTAAACCCCAACTCACTCACCAATCGTGAAGTAACGTGAGTTGCAGATCCAAGGGTATTCAGGAGTTTCCCTGGCCGTTGGATCTACATCAAAGTCAACTTCGACGCTGACCACTTCAGGAGAAAAGCGATGTCATGACCCCAAATTCCCCAAATGTCAGAGTTGCAAAGTAATGCAAATCATTGATCTAGGGACCCTTCGGGATCCTCCTCGACTGTCCAATCAACCAAGAATAAGGACTTATGTACAACACTTTGGCGAAGTCATACTCCAGGAGGAAAGGAGTGTGGAGCGGGTAGAAACCCCTGAACGTCAAAGTTACGAATCAACGTGAGTCGTAGATTCATGGATCTACAAAGACACACCTCGATCGTGGGATCTAAGGGGTATTGGGAGACAGCTGGCTGGAACTTCAGACTTCGGAGCTCCGGGATGTTTGTAAAGTAGGTGAAGCTAGGAACCCCCAGAGGCTGGTAGTCCTAGATTGACATAGCACGTCAATGTCACCCAGGGTGACATGGACCCATATCATGTATGCCACCTGTCACCCTGATTTGTGCTTCTCACATACTCTAAAGGCCATTAGAATGTGACATGTGTCATCTCCTGACGAGGACATGTGTCACCCCTGGCCCCTGGCATTTGTCATCCCCCTGGCACATGAATGCTCGATCAAAGGTTGGTGGAGTACCCCAGACTTTGGGACTTCAGGACTTCAGAAGATTGGGAGGCTGGAACATTGGGGATAAATCAACCAAAGGGTCAGACCCACTTGTCCCTGTCTTTGTGTATAAAGTGTCACCACGTCTAAGTGGGGACCCTTCGGGAGTCTAGGACTTCAGGAATTCAAAGGTTTGGGGTGTAGTGTCGAGGATAAGCCAAAGAGTCGAAGGCTGGAGCTATGTGGAAGAACCTCGGGAGTTCGAGATTCCAGGACTACAGGGAATATGAGCACAAAAAGAAAAAGGGGCGTTCAGAGCTGAACGTTGAACTCCCCTCTAGCCTATGTGTTAAATAAGGAACAAGCATCGTCGTCGGATTGGACGGTGGGTGGACTTCCACCGTAGATGTAGAAATCTAGAGATGGTATGAATGAGATGGACCCACGTGGTCCTTGACTAATAACACCCGAAGAGCTTCGGGAGGCAATAACCTAAAATCCAAAACAAAGATTTTAGTATGGTTGCAACTGTTAGAAAGCTCGTGGCGAGCAGAAGCCAATGGAGATCCCAAAATTAGGATTTGAGATAGTTAAGGAAAAACAAAATTATGATGCCTCATCCCTTAAACAAGTATTTAGGGGTCGAGTGTGTTACACCCTACCTCTAAAATGTGGTATTCAAATTTTAAACATCCTATCTATATTTCCCTAGTAAAAATAAATTCAATCCACTAAATAAACTGTTGAAGAAATCGTAAACAAGGAAATTCCATGGGCTTTCTTTGATGGTGCCTCTCAGGGATTCCCCTCTAGAGGTGGGGTTGGGGAGTCATCCATCTCTCTTTCGGCCATTGTATATGTTTCAAGGATGTAATAGGCCAAGAAACAAACAATTTATGTGAACTAATGGCAACAAAAGTGGTATTAATGTTGTCTCAAGAAAATGGTGTTTTTCAAATTCAAATATTTAGAGATTCATTTCTTTTTATACAATGGATGAAAGGAGAATTCATTGTAAGGAACTCCACTCTGCAACCTTTGTTTCTTGACATTTTGAACATGCAATATACCTTCACTCATATCTCTTTTACACATGTCTACAGGGACCAAAACAAGGAAGCAAATAGTTCATCAAAGATGGTGTTGCATTGGAAAAAGGAACATGGGAGATCCTTGAAACTTCTCGACACTCTTCTACTTATATTCATGACCCCTAGTTTTAAAATGTTCATTGTCTGAACTTATGGATCCATGACTCCTTATAGGGAGCTTGGTTGAACATTACTGTGACTGAATCAAAAATTTATATATAAATTGTGAATATGAATGTATAGGCTAGAGATTTTAGATGGAATCGGTGCTTTTTGTGAAGCTAGAAACACACTATATTTTTTATTTATAAAGCTTGTAACTACATAAGACTACCACAAGTCTTATGCTTCATGCCTTATAAGGGAAATTGGAATTCTATCCAGCATCTAACTTTGTAATTTTGTTTATGTAAACAAAATTGCTTGACTTTTTTCCTTAAACAAAAAAAAATGTGCTATCGATAATACCTCTTTTCGATTCAAGAGTTGGTCTTAAGATTTTTGTTCCAAGGGTACCGATAGTCAACACCACAATTTCAAAAAACTTGCAATTTTATTCCAAAAAAATGGGGGGAGTTACTGGGAGCACCACTTTTGATTGAGGGGTTGATTTTAAAGTTCTCTATGCAACGATACCAGTGGTCAAGTCCGAAGGTTTCAAAGAAATTGTAGTTTTAACCTCAAAAATAAAAATAAAATGGTGTTGTTAGCATCACTTTTCGATTATGGGGTTGATTTGATGGTTTTTGTTGGCAACATTACGACATTGTTAAGATCATGGTTGCAAAAGGTGGTAATTTGGATCCCCAAAAAAAGGATGTGATCGTAGCACTACTTTTTGAAATGAGGAAAAAAATAGCCACTAAATGCAACCTCTAAAAAAATCAAAACTCTGGAGAGTTCTTGTCAATTTGGTAACTATATGTTAAGAGTCCATGAAGATAAGGAAGCAACTAAAATTGTAAAAGTCCAAAGGTAATAATGTTGTTTGTTTCATTTATTATGAGGAATAATTTTGTCATTGATTTTCCTTTGAAAAAAAAGTTAGAAGACTTGGAAGAAGTCCAAGTGCAACCGATTTTGAAAGAAAATCTAACAACCTTGAGAGTAGCCAAAGTCTAGCACAATTTAAAGTCAACATTGAAGGTTCTCATTGACATGAATGCAGATTTAGGTAAGTTTGTGGAAAAAATTCAAGAACAACAATTTGTTAGGATGAATCCCATAATGGACTTTGGACAAAGGATTGTTGCAGTGGTTGATGGTGGCCTTGGAAGCCACTTGTCATCTTCCTTTAATTTGTTTAAAACCATAGGTGGCTCACTGCCTAGGCACGGCTAGTGGAGCTGAGGGGACCAACAAAGGTGATCATTTTAGTGAAAGGATAAATAGAGAGGTTGTTATTTTGTCAGAAGGATGAAACTCACAATGGTAGCAGGTCATCCTCTTCACATCAATGCTAGTTTAGGCAGTTGATTTTCCAAGGAACAGGATAGTGGACAAGGAGATGCTAGTGCATGAGTGCCTTGAAAAACTTATTGAGTTGGAGGAGGCAACTTGACAGCGTTGAGGAAGGGGTGGAGACCTTTCCTTTGTGTAGCAATGATGATAGTATCAAAGCGGTGGAAGCATGACAGTTTATTTCTAAGTGGATGGTTGGAGATGATGAAGGAGTCAACCAAGAATCATGTGCATACAACCTGGATTGTTTAGATAGGAAAACATACCAAGTTGAGAAGGAAGATACTCATCCACCTTCATTTATGACCTACGATGAGGGAGAGTGCTCTTTGGGAAGTTTGAGGATGATTTCCAGGATGACCCAAAGATCATGAGATCATTGCTTGAAAGTGACGGAAGTATCAATGTGAATGTGCCTCTCTTAAGCAAGAGGTATGGAAGTCTTTCGGTTGACTCGTATAATTTAGGAGACTTTGGGAAGATTGTTGGATTGTTTGAGGGTAGTTGTTGTGATGGTCATATGTCACCCTCTTCTTGATTGTATGCCTTAGTGCATCTATTTCCTAGGAGTTGGCAGTGGTTCCTAAGTGCACTAAGAAAAGGTACCAAGTTCAATGAAGAAGTTAGAAGTGTTGAGTTGCAAGAGGTGACTTGACAATTTGGAGGCAAAGGTGGTGACATTGCCTTGGTTCAATAGAGTTGTACAGATAGATTGAAGTGTAGAAGCCACTGATCATTATGGACATGAAGAGGTGCATTCTTATGGTTTGGGCATGATAATCAAACTGGCCACCTGATTAATTCAAGGCATGAAGAGTTCAATGTATAGAAGCATCACATGACGGATCAAGAGTATGGATGCGACAATAGGTTTGGAAAAGTTCAACACTTGGATAGTGGTATTACCTTGATGAAGGTTGTGATTCCACTATAGTAGGTTGCCACAACAATGTTAACACTTGAGTTGCAGTAGCAACAACATAGGACCTCTAAGATGCATTGTTGATAGAGTTTGGGGAAAGATGCTTCATTCAAAAGAAGAATCAGACAATGGGTAATTGCGTAGTGAATCTGGAAGTGATAATGTGAAGTGGTTGAATGAGTCAACCACAAATGGATACATGAGTCTTTGCAACAGACTTTGAGGACAGCGGGTTCTTGAGGATGTTTTGGGGGATGATGTCTTTAAGTGGAGGAGTGTAAGGACCCGACTTGAAATGCATAATTGGTAATGGAATGATGAAGGGCACACTGCACATACCAATCAAGTTGCATGGCAAGTCCATATGTTTTGGTATCCTTGGTGACTAACTCACAGTGATTCATGATATAGTTATGATGGTGTACTAGAGTGTAATCTAGGAGGACTAATGATGTCTTGTCAAATAAAATGGACAACCAACAAAATGCGGCATAGTAGGCTTCTGCAGAAGACGGTGTGACTTAGCAATGCGATGCATTGTGTGTGTTGTCCATAGCAAGGCAATAGTGTTGATAAATGTATGAATATATGTGGATGTATGAGGAAGGAGAGATGTGATCTTTATCGCTAAAAGTCTACTTATATAACTAATTCAACATAAAATAAGGCATATCGCATCTACTTATATATGATTATAGCCTTAAGAAACATAACCAAACTACTTAACTTATGTTGGTGGGTGGAGCTATTAATTAGGGGGGGTGAAAGTAGGCCCTACTATACATACTAGGCAAGTTGCATGGCAAGTCCATATGTTTTGGT
The DNA here is from genome assembly GCA_032191745.1 of Picea mariana. NCBI lineage: Eukaryota > Viridiplantae > Streptophyta > Pinopsida > Pinales > Pinaceae > Picea > Picea mariana. The sequence continues at coordinate 48,353 of JASDQU010790121.1, read as the reverse complement.
AGCCTTGGTGACTAACTCACAGTGATTCATGAGATAGTTATGATGGTGTACTAGAGTGTAGTCTAGAAGGACAAGAATAAAATGGATGACCAGCAAAGTGCAGCACGGTGAGCTTCAGTGGAAGACGGCAAGACTTAGCAATGTGATACATCGTGTGCATTTTCCACAGCAAGGCAATAGTGTTGATAAATGCATGAAGATATGTGGATGTTTGATGAAGGAGGGATATGATCTTTATCAACTAAAAGGCTACTTATAGAACTAATTCAACAAAAAACAAGGGCAGCAACGCTGCTTATATTGCTCTAAATAATAATTGCATGTATTTAATAGATGTATTATGATTGCATGTACTTAATAGATGTCCTATGATGATGTGGTAGATGGCACACTCCGAATCAATCTCTGACTACTCTAATGGTAGATCCATAAAATGTATAAACATAAAATAAGAGGCATGGTAATGGGTGTTGTGGTTGGCAGGGGTTGATTCATTCCGCTCATCCAACAGTCTCTGATACATAATTCATCACGTTGATCCCTGATCTCATCAACCCGGGTTATATTGTCGCCCGCATGCTTCCTGGATCTAGTAAGAGAAATTTTATCGAATGAGTAAGATCAGTTTTGCAGATTTTTTACTATTATAGTATAATAAAAATCAACTTGCAAATCCATAATGCTTAGAAATTCTTTATAGAATTCAAGTGAATTGCAAAGGCGGTCTTGTTCCTAGTTGGGTACACTCATTTGTTGTAACTAAAAACTATGTGGTTATTCTGGAAATGCCATTGAAGTATTGTGCAAAGATTTTGTTGAGATTCGAACCAATGCCTCTGTACAAATTCGAATGACACCCACAATTCAAGGCATTTATGCAGCCCCTCTCATGTTGTTTTTTCAGTCTCTATATATTTATAGATATTAAATAAATAAAAATTTCTTTGATGTTAAAAGTTACATAGATATCAAAATTAGAAGTTTTAAAAGCATGCAGCCTTGATTTGTTTATAGCATAACTCTTTTTTATTTCACAATATTTTCTAATCCTTACCCTATTACGCAGTTGGTTGCATAACCTAGTTCTTTTGTGAGACATAGAGAAGGAAACCTAAACACATGCAGCAAACCAAATTAAAATAATAATAATAAAGTTAAAACAGTAAAAAACTTACATGATTGGAGATCACAAAATCATTTATCAAGAAGTTGTTGATGTAGCATGAAACATAGCTCTGTAAAGCTATTTTGACCAAGAAGGAATATCTATGGGGAAAGGTTAACCACTTTACATTCAACAAAGTCTCTCGTGGGTTGATTTAAGTTTGTATAGCATGGTTGTATAATCCTTTGTTGAATCTCGTGGGTTGATTATAGCATGATGGTATAATCATTGTTGACCATTAATGATATAGTATAATGAGTACTATTGACCATTGTGATTTTCTACCAAACCATGAGTTAATGATATAATATAATGAGTACTATTGACCATTGTGATTTTCTACCAAACCATGAGTTAGTCCATTTATTTTGAGTAATTATCATTTTAGAGTAATAAATTGAACAATTATCAAGTTTTATAATTTATACCTCGCGCAATATCTTTATATTAAACTAGTAATTATGCATTACATCTGTATATTAGAATGGTAACTATGCATTATAAATTAATGTAGTGAAGTGTTGAACGAAGTCTTAATTGCAGCAACCTTGGACACTCTGCCAAGCCCAAATCTCGGAGGTGACCTGACCTTTACAACAGTCACTTGTGTGAGTGTTGATGTGGACAGTGACTCACCCTAGAATCTGATATGTCTCAAGCGTTTAATGGCGGCCAATCACATGAAGGCTCTGACTGATATTAAATACCCAATTAATACAAATTCTAGAACCACGTGAAGGCTCTAATAAGAGTCACAAACATATCAACCAATTATTCGTTAAAAAAATATATTATTTTATATATTAAAAAAATAAAAAAATTGTGTTGCTTATGTTTAACATTAGGTTGTTTACACAATTTTGAAGTCAAAATAAATTAAATGACTACTGTCGGACACAAAATAATAAGCCATTTCATGTCTACTTTGGCAGTATAATAAGGCACATCATGTCTACTTCTATATAATTATAACATTTAGAAACATAACCAAACTACTTAACTTATGTGGGTTAGGGGGCTATTAATTGGGGGGGTGAAAGTAGGCCCTACTATACATACTTTTGGGAGTGAAAGAAAGTAGGGGCACCTATTGGCTTATACCTAAAGGAGCTCTAGCGAAGGTTGGTGACAATGTCTAGGCAATAAACATCCCATCTCATCTAGCATAGCCACACATAGGTAACAATGTCTAGGCAATAAACATCTCATCTCATATAGCATAGCCACACATACCCTACTGTTACATATTACATATATTATGAAATCCAAAATCCAAAATATAATAGTGTATCAAAAAGTTAATGAGCACGTATTAGGGTCAACTTAAATGGATGATAGCATGGTCTTACATTAGGTAGTTGGTTGTTCAAGTATGCTAGGTTCGAGGGATGTAACACTAGGTTGTCTATGGTTGGGTGGTGATGAAGCAACATCCCCTAAAGTGAAACGAGCACTATAACATTTCAAACAATTAAAGGTGCACGGAATAGGTTTGGTCAAGTCATATCAATTAAGCATATGTTGTGTGATACAAGCAGTTGATGGCCATGCCCAACTAGTAAAGGCATGTTGGTGTTGCATGGAAACTAAGTTTTTTAAATGGTTTGGGATGTTCAAGTGGAACGAAAACTTTGGCCCCGTGAAAAAAGGTATTAGAGCCATGTTAGAATGTGGAAATTATGGAAATGTCTCTTCACCACCAACACCCCTTTCATCAGAAAAGTCGATGGGGCTATGTTAACAAGGATGTCAACAATTCAAGTGAGAGAGAATGTGAGGACTTGACTTGAGGTGCCATTCGCAAAGGCATGACAGATGATGCATTGTGCATACTTGGTAAGTTGCATGGTGAGTCCATATGTTTTGGTAGCCTTGGTAACTATCTCACTGTGATTCGTAAGCTATTTAGGACAATGTACTAGCAGGTAGGCTAAGAGGACCAAGGATGTCTTATCAAGTATGACAAACGACTGACAAGATGTAGCATAGCAGGCTTTGACAAAGGACGGTGTGACATGGCAACGTGATAGAATGTGTGTGTCCTCCATGCCAAGGCAACAAAGTTGATAAATGCATCAAAGATATGTGGATGCCTAACGAAAGAGGGACGTGAACTTCACTGACTAGCACGTGTTGATTTAGATAGATGATAACATGGTCTGATGTTGGGAAATTGGTTGTTCAAGTATGTTTGGCTCAAGGGAAGGCAACAATAGGTTGCCTATGGTTGGATGGAGATGATGCAACATCACCTAAAGAGAAACTGGCACTCTGACATTTTGCACAGAGGACGATGTTTGGCCTAAGTTTGGTTAAGACATGTCGATTAGGCATATTTTAAATGATACAAATGGTTGAGGGCCATGTCCAACTAGCAAGGTTACATTGATGTTGCACAGCGACTAGGCTTCTTGAGTGGTATGGAATGCTCAAGAGGAACAAAAGGTCTAGCCCTATGATAGAGAGGATGTAATGTTGAATTTAAAGTTGTTGCAAGAGCCATTCTCCGGGAGGATGGCAAAGACTCTAGCCGAGATCTAGGGCCCTCAGTGCACTCCTGGGGTTCTTGGTCTAGGATCAAACAGCCGATGCCATGGCAAAAGACCATTGTGAGGGCCCCCAGTAGATGACTGGGGTTCTTGGTCTGGGACCAAGCAGTGAAGACCCTTGTGAGGGCCCCCATTAGATAAATGGGGTTCTTGGTCTGGGACCAAGCAGTTAAAGTCCCTAGATATGTCTAGGGCCCCTGGATATGTTCCAGGGTAACCATGTCTGGGGACATGGGTTGATCCTTGGTCTTGTAACTTGGTGGATAAGACCCCAAAAATGCTCTTGGGCAACCTGGTCCTTGATCAGGTGTTTGTTGGTGTATGACCCTCTTTTGAAGGCAGGCATGACCACACGAGGGATGTATCCCATATGCAGTGATGATAAAGTTGATTAGTTACCTTGAGAAGTATATGGACATGTGTAAACCTCTCCTAAACCCACCAGCCTTGTTTTGTTTGTTTTGGGCTTGAGTTTGTTTGGGGGTTTTGTCTTAATATAAGAAATATTAATTAATATAATTTATAAATATATTTATATTAATTAAATATATTATTTTTAATAATATTTCTTTTATCCTAAACCCTACCCAAAAGTATAAATAAGAACCCCTCCCCCTCCTCTCACTTACTCATCTTTTCTTTTCATATTGGTGGATTGTTTCTTTATGGTCTGCGGCCTCCTTGGATAATCTAGCAGCCTCCTTGTAACAGTTAGCGGCCCTTGTGACAGTGTGTGGCTCCCTTGAGAAAGCTTGTGGCCTCCTTTGTGGTAGTGAACAACATCCTTGTGACAGGTCTCTTCCTCTTCATCTTGTTGTCAGGTGTTGCTTGACTTACTTGCTGCTGTGTGGAAGATCAAGGTGCCCTTTTCTCTGGTGGGAATGATGTTATTGTTGCTTACCCTATTTGTCACCTGCCAGCCTTCTTCTATCATCAGCAAAACCCTCTTTGAAGGTTGTCGTCCCTTGGATCTGTATTGTTGAAGGCCGTAGCACCCTAGTAAGGTGGTTGAAACTTTACTTCAGGTAGTTGTCCCTCCTTTCTGGCAGCCACCCTTATGTGTAAGGGTTTGTAGGGTTTTGGGTATTCTAGGGTGAAGGTTTTGATCAGTCCTATATTTCTCATGATGAGAGATCTGACCCTAGAGGCAGATCCATGACATTTATACTTAACTGAGCATACTACAGTGGATTCTCATCCCTCATTTGTGTCATGTTGTTATTCATGCTGCAGAGGCAAGAAAATATAAAGGTAAGCTGCTAACTCACAGTTTTGAATTGTTTAGATCTATATCTACTCATTCTAACTCAAATCTGATTAAAGTTGTTGCTTTGAAATTCCTGATCTACCTACTATATAACTAGTTCAGATCTGATTGGTTCTTTACCTAGAGACTAATCTATTTTGTTTAGATCTAACAGTGGTTGACTAGATACTTTCTAGAAATCTAATGTTTCTTGCCTCTAATAAATAATTTATGTATGGATCTAACATTTGTCTATGAACGGAATTGAAACTCTAGATCAGATCTGAGCATTACTCAGAAATAAGTTTATATGTTCAATACTACTTGTTGTTTACATTCTGATTTTGTTCTACTAATTTTGATCTGACTATCTAGCAAAGTACAGTTCAGATTACTTTACTTTTCTATTCTAAAACTTGATTTAATTTAGATCTTTGTTGTTCTATCTAACAGAATTTTAAAAGATAGTATTTTTTTGCCCTACTTCCCTAATTCTAACATGGTTTCAGAGCTTAGGGTGTGAAGAGAGCTCAAGGATACAAACTTGAGTCTACATAGATCCACTTTGTTAGGGTTGTTTTGCAGAGATCAGCAGCATCTAAACTAATTCAGATCTCAGCATAGCCTCCACTTTAGTGAAAGTTGAAAACAGACTTATAGGGGCCTCCAACTTCAATGCTTGGAAATCCAGGATAGTAAACATTCTTGAAGAAAATGAACTAGAAGAGTTGATTACTAGGGTTATTGAAGAACCCACTTCAAATACAGCCAGGGCAGCATACAGGAAGAAACAAGCCAAGGCTAAGAGAATCATTTTTTATTATGTTAAGGACAGCATGATGCCCATCATTGGTCACCCAAGGACTGTCAAAGAATGTTTTGATGCTTCGGCAAACCTCTATGAAAAAAAAGCACCAACTCAGAAAAGAATATTGAAGAAACAGTGGCATACTTTGAGAATGGGAAAAGATGATTCAGTTGCTACCTTCTTCTCCAAAATTTCTCAAACTAAAGATCAGCGTATTGTAATAAGAGTTCCTATAGATGATGATGACCTTGTGCCACTGCTTTTGATGGACTTCCTGAGTCATGGGGAGTTTTTCTTGCATCTGTAAATGGAAGAGAAGTCCAGTCTAACTTTGACAGATTATGGCATGATTGCTTAGAAGAAGAAGGAAGACTTAAAAGCATAAATGAGTCCTCACTTCTAAGAGATCATGCCCTTTCAGCAAAAACCAAGAAATGGAAGAAATTCCCTCAAACTAAAGGCAAAGGTAAAAAACCCCAAGTTAAGTTATCTCATCTCAATCCTCATTTATCTAAAGTTAAATGTTTTAACTGCAATAAGCTAGGACATTATGCAAGAGATTGCAGGAATCCTCCCTCTCAGCAGAAAAGAAGAGGAAGATTTCAAGCCTCAGTTGCCACTGAAGAGGCTAAACCTAAAGAAGAGCCTCAAATAAGACAAACCAGAGCTGTCACCAAAGAGCAAGAACAACAAAAAGAATATTATCTTATCTCAGCTATTTCCGGCACTATTACCAAGTCAGAGGAGATTTGGTTAATAGACAACGGTGCTTCCAGACACATGACAGGCTTCAAAAAAAAACCTTGCAAACTATCAAGACAAGAAATTCAAGGCAAAGGTGGAACTAGGTGATGACGGCACCTATGATATAAAAGGTTTTGGATCTACCTCTTTCTGATTTCAATCAGGTAATATCTTTCACATCGATGAAATTCTTTGTCCCTGGTCTAAAGAAAAATATAATCTATGTTCCAGTTTTAGAAAGTAAGGGTTACTCAGTAGCTTTCTCCAAAGGAAAGGCCCTCTTGTAGTCCTCAAATGAATATTTAAGCACTGCTATAACTATTGGAACTCGTGAGAGTGGACTTTATAAAATTTCAAGTCAGGGTGTTCAAACTCTAGTTCACGAGACGGTAAATTCCTGCGAGCTTTGGCACAGAAGACTTAGACATCTCAACTACAACGCACTTCCAGGTTTGCAAAAGATGGTGACAAGTATGTCAGTATTTTCTTTTGAGCATGATAGTGTTTGTAAAAGTTGTTCACTTGGTAAGAATACAAAGAAACCCTATCCTCTCGGTAATAGAAAATCAAATGGCATTCTAGATCTAATTCATTCTGATCTTTGTGGGCCCATGACTGCCCTATCTATGAATGGTTGTATTTACTATATCATTTTTATTGATGATTGTTCTCGTAAAACTTGGATTTATTTCTTAAAGACTAAAGATGAATCTTTCAGCAGATTTCAAGATTTTAAGAATCTTGTTGAAAATCAAACAGGCAGACACATCTGAGTTTTCAAAACAGATAACAGTAAAGAATTTGACTCCTTCAAATACGACGAACCATGTTGGGTTTCTGGGATTAAGAGGGAGCTAATTGTGCCATACAACCCTCAACATAATGGGGTTGTTGAAAGAAAGAATAGAACTATCTGTGAAGCAGCCAGGTCCATGATGTATGACCAAAACTTACATTTATTTCTTTAGGTCGAGGATGTCAGTACTACAGTCTACATTCAAAATAGATCTCCACACACAGCCCTTGAAGCGAAAACCCCTGAAGAAGTTTTCACCGAAATTAAGCCCTCAGTTGATCATTTGAGAATCTTTCGCAGTTCAGTGTATATTCATATTCCAAAATAGAAGAGCACTAAGCTAGAGCCCTCCGGAAATAAAGAAACTTTTGTGGGATATAGTGAAACCTCAAAAGCCTACAGGATTTATATCCTAGGTCAAAAGTTCATCGAAGTAAGCAGAGATGTGACTTTTCATGAAGAAGCAGTTTTTTGTCGGGCCAGAGAACTTCCATGTGATTCAGAGAAGTAAGAAGCTCCACCACTTGATTATTCAGTGTCCCATATTCCAGATGAGCAGAGGGAGGAAACCTCAGAGCTTCCAGAGGGTCCCTCAAGGGATACTATTGAGTTTCCAATGGAGCTACCTCCTATTAAAAGGAAACCAGCCTAGTGTTGGAAGATACTGAAAGAAGCAGAAAAGCATT
>JASDQU010790121.1:14476-31401 GCA_032191745.1 Picea mariana | reverse complement strand
AAGAAGGGGTAGGGCAAACCACATCAACAAAAGCAATTTGCAAGGAATGCAGAGGCCTCAACCAAAGTGGATGATCTTGCATCCAATTTTGATTCAACGTTCTCCATGGTCTCACGCCTTTCATCTAACACCGTCTCTGGTGTCAGATGTTATGTGGACAGTGGAACATCCAAACATATGACCTTCAACAAACTGGCTTTCAATAGACTTCAAGAGCAAAGTACAATCAAATGGGTGATGATTTGATTATGATTCCACTTATCCAATAGTGAGATACATCTCATTCTAGATGCCCTCAAGTGATGTTCTTGAGCTTGGTGGTGTTTTATATGCTCAAGGCTTGACTAAGAATCTACTTTCAGTGTTAGTTGTCACAGACCTAAGATGTATCGCCTAATTAGTCATCATCTAGGGAATATGCCTGGATATTGTTCGAGTTTTAGCCAGAGATGATGAGGGTGGTCTATACATGTCACTGCCATATTTATTGAGAGCCCTAGTGCATGATAGTGAGAACTTGTGATAACTTTGGCACAAGACACTGGGTCACTTGCACTACGAAATGTTCCATGTCTTGAAAAACATGGTGCATGGATTGTCAAATTTCAAGATCATGAAGACAGGAGTGTGCAAAAGCTATGCACTTGACAAGCATGTCACGACTGCTTTCCCAAGTACTGAGCATAGGTTGAGAGAGATTCTTGATCTCATACATTCAAATGTATGTGGACCCAAGACTTCCACTTCACTATCTAGCAACATTTATAATGTTTCATTTATTAACGATTCTTCTCGGAAGGCCTGGAAGTACTTCATTAAGACCAAGGATGGGGTCTTCAAGTAGTCTCAAGAGTTTAAGCTCTTGTAGAAAAACCAAACAGGAAAGAAGCTTAAAGTGTTGAGATCGAATAATGGAGGAGAGTATATCTCGAAAGAGATTGACACTTCGGATCTCAGTTCCTGTACAGAAACCATTTTGCCTTCCTGTTCATTCAGGAGGCCCAAATGGCTTACAAGATAGTTATAAGCCAAGATGTTAAGTCTCATGAGGATGGAAGGTCCTCTAGGTCTCAGAAGCCTCCAGCATAGATTAGGGAGGTAGAGAACCTTGCTGCCCCAAACACTCATCCACAGATTCCAAATAAAATAGTTTCAGATCAATCAAATTCTAGTTCCAGCAGTGAACATATTGACCCAGTATATGGTTGACCTGAGGTAGATTCATTGGATTGCTGCAAAGCATGTGCTCCACAACTTGAAGGGCACAATGCATCGTGGTCTGAGGTATGTAGGAGGTGATGAGTTGTTGCTGCATGACTTTGTTGATTCAGACCGAGCAGTAGATACATGGGGCAATAAGAGTACTACAGGGTTCAACATCAATTTGGGTTCAAGTATGATATCCTGGTTCAGAAAGACACCCACTGCTGGCACTCAGTTCAACAAAATCAGAGTACATGGCAACTAGTGCTGCTAGTTGTGAAGTTATCCAGCTTGGCAAACTGTTAGCAAAGTTAACTGGTCAGATGTTGGAGTCCACAGTGGTTTACTATGATAATCAGAATTGCAAAAAGCTCCCTGAGATTTCATGATCACTCCAAGCACATTGAGATCCGGTACCATTTCACCAGAGACAGTTCAGAAGGGCAACAGTGATCCTAGAGTATGTTCCTTCAGATTCAAGGGTTGCAAACATTTTGACAAAGATCCCAGCAAAGAGGAAGAATGAGAGATATGGAAGAGGCCTTGAGCTGGTTAAGAACACTTTCCTTGCAGAGAGGGAGTATTAAAATATCTTCCTGTTGCTCCAAAAGTTCCTCCCCAGTGTACCTGTCAAGGCAACACACCTGTAGCAGTCTGTAGCAGCAGGTTGAAGTCAGAGATATGACACAACAGTGGATGAAGAGTGAAGGCACACAGAAGTCTTTTGGTAGCCAGTGAGGAAGCATGCATGCTTATGGAGTAACTGCTGTCCAAAATTAGCATTTCCAATTAGGAATTTGACTGTCAGAATTAGAAGTTTCCAGATTTAGATTGGAGGGGCCCTGATCCCCAAAATAGGGTGAAGGCGCTAGCATGGAGGTTGCCTACTCTAGTTTTGGAACAGTTATCTAGGAGTCCCAGCACATGCATTGCATGTAAGCTTGGTGCTCTTACCTGGGCACCTAAGATAGGTTGTGTTGCATTGTAAACCCTATGCCTTTTTCTATATACAGGAAGAGAAGGTCCCCATTGTTCAATTATTCAGTTTTTCAGTGAGTACGTGTACTGTTTTCCTTTCTGAGTTAATAAAGCAAAATAGAGATGACTTTCTGAGCTCTGCAGATTCTTATTAGTTTGCTGCCAGTGCTTTTCAGCTAGCAAATGTGTTTTCAGATCTAGCAATAGCAGTTTTGAAAGTTATTTGAAGTTTTCATACTTCTAGGGTTAATAGTTGCAGGTCTGTTTAACATGTACTAAAATTTTAGCATGCTCCATATTGACTAAACAATGAACCGCTGGAAATGTAGACTAGGATTTCCAAGAACAAGATTTTGAAAACCACTTCTAGCTCCTGGATACATAAAGTGCAGTTACAACTAGACATGGCACGCATTAAATTCACATTGAGGACCTTTACATCCTAAAATTATTAACATATAAAGCAACAGATAAAATCTCCATTTCATGGGCTGTGCCCCCATTCAAACACAATCAATATTTCTGTGAGTATGTGTACTGCTTTGCTTTCCGGAGTTAATAAAGCAAAACAGATATGATTTTCTAAGTGCTGCAAGTTCTTATTAGTTTGCTGTCGGTACTTTTCAGTTAGCAGATGTCTTTTTGGATCTAGAAGCAAGCAAAACAGAAATGATTTTCTAAGTGCTGCAAGTTCTTATTAGTTTGCTGTCAGTATTTTTCAGTTAGCAGATGTCTTTTTGGATCTAGAAGAAGCAGTTTTGAGAGTTACTAACAGTTTTCAGCCCTCTAGGATTAATAGTTGCAGATTTGTTTAATGTGTACTGAAATTTTAACATGCTCAATATTAACCAAACAATAAACCATCAAAAATGGAGACTAAGATTCCAAAGAGCACAATTTTAAAAACCAGTTCTAGTTCCAGGATACATAAAGTGTTGTTACTGCTAGGCATGGCATGCATTAAATTCACATTAAGGGCTTTTAAATAATAAAATTACTAACATATAAAGCAACAGCTAAAATTCCAGTCTCATGAGTAGTGCCCCAATTCAAAAACAAAGCGATGCTAGTTCTATGGAGAGGGATGAGTTTAAACAAAAACAGTTGTAACCATTTAGTAACAACTTTTTCAAGTTCCAGTCAAATACTCAACCAAGTTTTGACAAATAATTTTAATTTGTACTTTAGCCTAAAATCCTTCCAAATTGCAATAAAATTCATTTATAATTAACACTTCATAAATATTAATAAAATATGTTTCCACTAATGAGGTCTTTGTTCATGGAAGACAGTTTGCCTTTGTAATTGTGATACACCTACACAACACAAACCTAATTTAGCTAACAAAAAACGCACTTAGTGATGCTGATAAAGCTACTTCCCACCCAGTACTGGAAACTGTCCAGGATCCTCAATGCAAGGAGCAGCAACCTGATCAGCATCACTGTACCTCCCTCCAAAACTTCCTCTAGTGCTACCACCGTCCCCACGGCCTCGCCCACGTCCACGTCCACGTCCACGAGTGCCAGATGGGGTAAAATATCTCTCACCATCAGCTGGTTTCAAGAACTCATTTATGCTCACAGACTACAAAAAAAAGGAACATGAGATGAGAAGAACTACACAAAATATTATAAATTGTGCTCTACATATATTATTTTTGAATGGTAACATTTCTATCACCATCTAGATTTATAACCTGTACCCTTTACCCTAAAAGCATCTAATGGCATTGCATATGTTGTAGTAGGAAACAAATGCATACAACCATGGCCAGACCGGCCCCTTTACCCTAACTGCACCCAATCTACTGCATAATACAGCACAGGAAACAAATCTATACACCATACAGTCAACTAAAAACAGATCCCCGTTCCAGATTCAATTGCAAAATACAAATAATTGAATCAATTACTTTAGATTTAGAACTAAAAAATATTATTTCCCAAACTTAAAATATGCCAAGATATGCAAACTAGAATTGCATATTGCTACCAAATTTTGCATTACCTTACGGGCTTTTTCCTCCTTTTCAAAGTTCTCTCTCTTTCTCAGTCTATCCTTTTCTGAGTTCTGCATGAAGTACAAAAATCACTTCAATTCAACTTTACACCTCACAAAACCCAGGTCATTGAAAAAAAAGAAACACAATACTGAGCTCTGGTGCTTGAAGTCACCACTTTGATGAAAACACCATCATGTTTTTTATCAACAAGCTGCATTTTCTCGAAATCCCTGTCCAGAGTAACCTTTCTTTCCTCATTTTTTTTAGCTTCCAATGTTTTCCTTTTCTCATTCATTAGTTTCTCGTACTCATCCAAAGTCATCTCCTGCAAAACATCCAGAAAAGCCAGTTACTTGCAGTTTACTAGATTAGCATTAATTGAGCCAAATTACTGTAAAGCACCAGTCAGCAGTTTTTCCTTTTCATTACCATCTAACAAAAAATAACATCTCAACAAATTATACAGAAGTTAGAATTAGAATTACATTGTCCTCCTCTTCTTTGTTCTCTTTATTTTCAGAAGCAAGCCCTGGTGTAACCTCTTCTTCTAGTTTTTTCTGTTCAGGCTCCACACTTTTAGTTTCATCAGCAAGTGACGCTTCAGGGGCATCCCTAATCAAAAAGGCACAAAATTAATAATAAGCACCTCAAAATTTAAGTCCACTCGGTCTAATGCTCATCTTAAATAGTACAGCAGTAGTATGAATCAATTATCAGTGGTTCTTTACAATATGAATCCATTATTGATGGTTCTTTACAATAAGCAAAACAGGAAAGGTGAAGTAAATAAAATGAAGAAGAGCACACTAGATCTAGGCTAGCAAGTGAATCCTAAAGGGAGGGGGGACTGGTAGTTTAACACAACAGCATGCTTAGCTCAGACTTACCAGCATACAATGGGTTAGAATTCCAGCGAAATTACTGATTTATACTTCACATATTCACCTTACATTTCGAATGCATACACAAATTTTAACAGCAATTTCCACAACTGACTGCAAAACACAGGCATAAATGATGACTGAAGCTTGCAAGAAGTCGTGGTAATCGGTCTTGTTGTAGAATTAAAATGTGGAATACATATAAAATAAGGAAAATAAAGATTTATTTTGTTTGATCATTGGAAACCCAAGCTCGTATATTACAACATACACCAATATATCAGGAACTGTGACTTCTTTACACATTTCATTTTTAATTTGCAATAAGCCATGAACATAGATAGGAGTCAAAACCTATGCCATGGCATATTCAATATTGTAATCTCTCCCCAAGTTATCCAACATTATAAATTCCTAACTCAAATTATTCATCATTCCAAACTTTAATTGACATTTATAATTTTGCACAACATCCAAATAATTCACACATTTGTCATTAATGGCATTCTAGCCCTGAGGGTTATAGCTCAATTAGTCTAGAGCCAGACATGAGTTTATCATGCTTGCTGTTGGTCACGGGTTCGACTCACTTGATTCCCCCGGGRCGAGGCCCCATAATCAGGGCCGACGGTTTACCCCGCTTATCATCCATGGAACATGGGGAAGTATTTGACAGGTTTTCCGCAAGTACATTTCCTCGGAAAAAATTCACACATTTGTCATTAATGACATTCTATGGTTTTCCATCATGTTTGCTTTGGTATTGCTCAACAACAAGGTTCCTTTCCGTTGAAAATTATACAGTTCTGTCTCATGTAACCTAAATTCCTCATCTGGAATGATGTGGAATATGCACCAAAAGAAGACAATGAAATCAAAGCAAAGCTTATCCTAGTTTATTTGAACAWTGAACTATAAGAGGTGGAATACACAGATTCCATCATGTTTGCTTGGTAATTGCTAAACAATCTCCCCAACTGAGGTTCCTTTTCCATTGAAACTTTAAAGGAGCTGTCTCATGTAACCTAAATTCCTCATCTGGTATACTCTAGAATATTCATCAAAAGAAGACAATGAAATCATAAGCAAAACTTAAGTTTTCCTAGTTTATTTGAACAATGACTTATAAGAGGTGGGATACACAGAAAAACATGTCTAGTAGATGCAAAATTCAAAATTATCCAAAATGAAAAAGTTTATGAAAAAGTTTAGGTGGAATACACAGATTCCATCATGTTTGCTTGGTATTGCTAAACAATCTCCCCAACTGAGGTTCCTTTTCCATTGAAACTTTAAAGGAGCTGTCTCATGTAACCTAAATTCCTCATCTGGTATACTCTAGAATATTCATCAAAAGAAGACAATGAAATCATAAGCAAAACTTAAGTTTTCCTAGTTTATTTGAACAATGACTTATAAGAGGTAGGATACACAGAAAAACATGTCTAGTAGATGCAAAATTCAAAATTATCCAAAATGAAAAAGTTCATGTATGGGGTCTTATCATATCAGACATACAAAAACTCATCTGGAATGTTGTATAAAATAAGTACCAAAAGAAAACAATGAAATCTGAAATCATAATAAAAACTTAAGCTATCCTAGTTTATTTGAACAATGACCTGTAAGAGGTGGACCACAAAGAAAAACAGCTGTATAGGAAATGCAAAATTCGAAATTATCCAAAATGAATAGGCTTATGAATGGGGTATTATCATATAAGACAGACAAAAACATCAAAGCAAAAATTCCAAAGGAGCTCAATTTAAATCCATTGCACAATAGATAAAATCCCTGTCAACAGAATTAAAATTGCAAAGAAAAAGAAAACCACTACAACTTCATAGAGAGCAGAGAATGCCTCAAATATTTGTCTACGGTAATAGCGAAAACGATATTCCGTTAAAGGTTGACACAAGACACTGAAAATACTAACATCCTATGTATAAGGAGTATGAATTGTCTTTCAAAGTCCATGCAAACACTTATAGACAAATTTTGGAAAACAAAAATACAAATGTGTCAACAGTGGCTTGTCTGATCAGTGAAAGCAGGTAGCTAATATAGCCCCCCCCCCAGTGTTCACATACTTCCAAGTGACATGCTAGTGCTTGTGCTCGCACTTGTGGATGTGCAAGAGCACATGCAATGGCAATTGGGGCCAGGTGCAAGTCTTGGGTGACTTTGGTGGAATAGATAACCCCCCACTTGCGGCAGTTTAGCCAAAGGCAACCAAATTAAATTGTGCTAATGGTTCCCCCACTAAATCTGGGCACATACATTAGCCTCATCATGATAAGAGGTGGCTAGTTCAAAAAAACATACAAATGGCTTTTGATGACAAAGTCCAAAGTTGATATGAAATGCAAACAGGTAAATCTAACCACATAGTATAGTTAACACTATACCTTGTCCCTAACATTTGAGGGATTTACAATAGAAAAATTAAAACAATCCATGGAAGAATAAAACAAATCTGCACCATCTTGCCTTAAACTACAAGCAGGACAGAATCAAGTTGGAAAAAACATCAACATTTAAATTTGCAGCAATATCTAACTTTTAATGTTCACGATGCTAAATGGGAGCCGATGGGCCTGTGGTTCACAACAGTGAAGATGGTGGTATTTCATGGCACCCACCAAGGTTCAATTCCCCTGGATGAATGGATTGTTAAAAATCAGGTGGGGAATAATCACAGGGTCAAAACCAATGAAGAATTAACTCACAAACAATCACAGATCAAGATACCAGGTGTAAGTGGATTACCATGTGGGGAATAAATTTCACTCTGCAATAGAAAAGCGTTATTACTGCTCTCAATAACTATCCATTCATGATTCAATACATGCTAGAAGACTGGCACTCACGCTCTTTAAATAGAGAGCACAGACCAATCAGATAAAAGAACAGATCTAGCATCATGACTATGACCATCAGATCGTTCATGTTGAGGATACAATCGTGACCATCTGGTCATCAGAACACATTAAACCAAATCAATCTTAAGCAATCTCCTAATGTCTAATATCCCAACATGATTAATCACTTGGGGGCAGGAGCATGTCTGGGATAAGGGTAACTTTCACCGAAGTGCAGTGAAAATCCCCCCTTTGTTGTGGCAGCTTAGCTGAATTAAAGTGTGCTTGTATAATGTATTCAGTGGTCCACCCCTTGACAGTTTGCCTGTGTAAGAAGGCTGCTTGTGATGCCCTGCCTCTTTTGGGCCACTTGCAATGCTTCTCAACTTTCAAGTTTAAAGGAAGCACTTTAATGGACAAAAAAGGTGAAACGGGTTGTATATTCCAAGAATAACTTACAAAATTGAGCTGGGATCCGCATACTTTCATGGACAATAACTGTGAAACAGATTATATATGCCAAGAACAAACACCTATAACTTACAAAATTGGGCTGGGAAACAAACTCTTATAACTTGCAAATTGGGCAGGGATCAGCATTAGTCCTTTGCCTCCATCTCAGCTATTAATATCACATCGATATAAACTCAGATGTCTTCTTGATCGATGATGCAAACAATAAGGTTACTGATGAAAAATCATAATACATGCAGACGAAAAAGCCAATGGCTAAAATTGCAAACTCTGTCCATGTACCTTGGCAGAACTGAAGACCAACTACCCGTGGATATGGGTTCTTTATCAAAATGCCAGACTAAGGCATTTGGCAAGGTACCCACATCATTGGTAGAAATTGAAGCTGTGGAACTCGATGTGGATTTGTAGCGATGCATGGGCATTGCAGGTGCAGAATTGAACTCAAGACTAACTACCTATGGAACTGGGCCCTTTTAGCATTTTACCAGGGTATTCAGCATGGTACCAACATCATTGGTAGAAATCCAACCCAGGGAGCTGTATGTGGTGTTGTCACAATGCAAGGACACCATGGGGAATTTAACTCAAGGCCAACTGACTGGAGATCTGAATATGGATTCATTACCAAAATGCCAGACCATGGCATTCGGCAAGGAACCCACTGAAATTGATAGAAACTCTACTCGTGAAGCTGTGTGTAGAATTGTAATGGTGCACAGACACCACGGGTATTGAAACTCAAGACCAACTACTTGTGGATATGGATATAGGTTCTTTACCAAAATGCCAGAATAAGGCATTCTGCAAGGTACCTACATCATTAATAGAAATCCTACCCATGGAGCTCTATGTAGAATTGCCACAATGCTCGAACACTGCATGACAACGGAACTCAAGACCACTACCTGTGGATATGGGTCCTTTACCAAAATGCCCATGACAACGGAACTCAAGACCACTACCTGTGGATATGGGTCCTTTACCAAAATGCCCATGACGACGGAACTCAAGACCACTACCTGTAGATATGGGTCCTTTACCAAAATGCCAGACTGGGGCATTCAGCAAGGTACCAACAACATTGGTCCTTTACCAAAATCCCAGACTGATCTTCGGCAAAGTACTCATGTCTTGGTCATTTACCAAAATGCCAGACCGGGGAATTCGTCAATGTACCCTCTGCATGGGTCCTTTACCAAAATCCCAGACTCTTCTTCCGCAAAGTACTCATGTCTTGGTCGTTTACCAAAATGCCAGACCGGCGCATTTGCCAAGATACCTACATCATTGGTAGAAATCCTACCCATGGAGCTCTATATAGAATTGCCACAATACACAAGCACTGCACAAGGATGGAACTCAAGACCAACTACTTGTGGATGTGGATATGGGTTCTTTACCAAAATGCCAGACCAGGGCATTCAGCAAGGTACCCACAGCATTGGTCATTTACCAAAATCCCGGACTGATCTTCAGCAAAGTACTCAGGTCTTGGTTCTTTACCAAAATGCAAGGCCGGAAAATTCGGCAATGTACCCTCAGCATTGGTCCTTTACCAAAATCCCAGATTGATCTTCCGCAGAGTACTCATGGTCCTTTATCAAAATGCCAGACCGGGGCATTCGCCAAGGAACCCACTGCATTGGTAGATATTTTACCCATGGAGATGTACGTGGAGTTGTGGTGATTCACGTATTTAGAATTGTGGTGATACACGAGCAGCAGCACAGGGGGGTTAAACTCAACCTGTGGATATGGGCTGATATGTACAGAGCTGATAAAAATAGAATTTTTAGCTCTACTGGGTCAAACTAAACCTGTGGATATGGGCTGATATATACAGAACTGATAAAAATAGAATTTTTATCTCTACTTCATATTTGCAATTAGAACATGAAATCCGACTTAAATCAAACAATCATCTTTACATCAAAAGGGACTAGGGTTTACTGGTGAGCTTCACAAAGTTTTAAGCAGCCTATCAGGGTTCTAATCTCGATGTGTGCTGCCCCAATGGTATATCTCAAAAAAAGGAAGAGCCTGGGTGCAAATCCCAGGCAATTTTGGCAGAATGCAGACCCTCATACCTGGGAAATAAACTAAAGTAACCCCAAATAGAAGCAAAGTTTGGGCATAATAAGGTGATTACCAGTTGCCTGTGCCTGTAAAGGTAATGGTGTCTTCGAACTGTTGACGGGGAGGGCGGTCCTGTCCATTGGCATCGTAGCCATAGCCACCTCCACCTCCACCTCCGCCAAAGCGTCCACCACCACCACCGAAGCCTCGACCCCTGCCCCGTCCACGACCTCTGCCGCGGCTCTGCCCTCCGCCTGCACCAGAGTTGTCCTCGTCACCGTTGCTTCGACCCCAACCTCGGCCACCGGGGTCCTCTTCGGCGTTGCTTCGACCCCAGCCTCGGCCTCCGGTGTCCTCTTCACGACCCCAACCTCGGCTCCCAGAATCCTCTTCACGACCCCAACCCTGGCCCCCTCCACCACCATATCCGTTGCTCTCGTTGTTGTATTCACCGCCCTCAAAGCGGCTGCCACGGCCTCCACCGCGGCTCCGCCCGCCCCTTCCTCTTCCTCTATCCGCCCTCACTGTCCAAAACCAAAAACCCACAAGCAATCAATCAGAGAGAAATCAATTACCCTTAAAAAAAGAGAACCCCAGGCAATTAATCAAAGAGAAATCAGTCACCCCCAAAACAAGAACCCACAAGTTTGGAACAAAATACTGACCGGCCTCGGCGGGCGGAAGGGGTTTGGAGGGGAGTTTAGCAGGCTGAGACTGAGGCAGCGGCGGCGCCTGGGCCTGCTGGGCGTTTTTCTTGGCAGTGGACTTAGGCTTCTTCTCGGGCTTGAGGGTGGCCGCGCTGTTGATGAGGGCCATGAGATCATCTTCGCCCTGGTCGTCATCTCCGCCCAATAGGGCAAAAGAATTGGTTTCTCGAGCCATTGCTAGCGCGCAAGGGGATTAGGATCCTTCCTCCTCTTCAATTTTCACATCCCCATTTCTTCACTCCCGCTGCTGTTGCCACCCCATTTCTCATGAATCGCTCACAAGGCCAAATAGCAGGGCAGAGTCCTTTCCTCTTCTCTCCAGGCAGGCAAAGTGAGATTAAAGAAGAATAATGACAACAACAATCACATGCATAAATGAAGCAAAAGCAACCATCTCAAGCTCTACCTTTAAAACCTAACTTCTTGATACAATCCATCCATTCCTTTTAGCTCCCCTGGCCCAACTAGTGGGCATGTGAACGTCTGCTTATTACAATGTGGTTAAAAACTTTTTACAGAGTATAAAACTTTATATTTTTTAATTATAAGTATTTGATTTGAGAATTATTTTTAATTCAAAGTTAAACTTTCACCGTTGTTTTGATTTAGTCTTCTAGTAGGGATAAATAACTTACATGTTATCATTTGGGGTCCATTATCATTGTACCTTTCATCCAATTCAAAATTTGTTGCATTAATTTGAAATTAGACATGTCTCTCGATAACATAACATTCAAGATACCTAAGAGTTTGAAATGTTGAATTTAAAAGAGTTTGGAATATTTAATTTAAAAGATTAAATTATAGTAAAAATACTTTACAAAATATAAAATTATATTGATATTTGGTTTTATATATTAGTGAATTATTTTAAAAATATATTATTTTATAAAATATATATATATAATAATAATAAAATGTTGATAAAAACAAAAACAATTTTTCATTTTTATTAATTAAACAATAATATTTTTTCATTTTTATTAGTTAAATAAATCCACAAATATTTATTGTAAGATATTGTCACAAGTTCAGATCTAAAAGGGTAGGGTATGTATATCTCCATAGATTTTAACAATCAAATAGTTGTGAGAAAGAGGTTCCTTTGTTTCACAAAGAAAAAAGTTCTCATACATCAATTTGGTGTGTGAATGAACCATTACCTTAGATTATTATTATTATTATTATTATTATTAATTTAATTCTTCTTTTACTAAAAAAAAAGGCTCAAATAGTTGTGAGAAAGAGGTTCCTTTGTTTCACAAAGAAAAAAGTTCTCATACATCAATTTGGTGTGTGAATGAACCATTACCTTAGATTATTATTATTATTATTAATTTAACTCTTCTTTTACTAAAAAAAGGCTAAAAGTTATCACTTCCCCTTTCTTGTTTTCTTGTTTGACGTTGTCCTATTAACCAAAGAACCATTTGCAGCTCCTTTTGAAGGAACAGATTCCTTGCATCATTTTAATATTTTTTTTTCTTCAATAGTTTCTTTATGATTTTGTCCTCTTTGTTTTTATATAAGYTTTTTCTGGATATGTGTGAATGGTACTTTTAAGCATATCACATTGAAGTAAATATGTTTCACAAATTATAAATGTTATTATGTTTTCCAGTAGAATAAATGTTATTATGTTGTTAAGACATTATGTCATGGAAGGAATATATTTTGTCAAACTTGTCAGGAATTGTATTTGACCCCAATTGTATGATGACTTACTTACATAAACAAGACAATTGAGATGGACAAATATGTTTGTTAAGAAATTTGAACTTTAGTGGAGAATAACACATCTACTCTACCAACCAACCATGCCCCATTCATATTGATGATGTCTTCTTTTACTCTTATTGCATCGACAATATTGCAACATAGCAGTTTGAATGGGTCTAATGGTTAAGAGCATGTGTTTTGACTTAGGAGGTCACAAGTCCAAATTTGTAGAGGGGTAGAGTATGTACACCTTTGTAAACTTAAGCAGTCAAATCACTATGTAGAGGGGGTCCCACGTTTCCTTAAATCGATGACATTAAAGTCACATTACAACATTTGATAGTGATGCTAAGTGAATGGAAGTAATGAATGTGGCTAAGGTTAAGATTAAGGTTTTAGTTGTATGTTATTATTCGATATGTGGGAATTGGTCATAAGAACATTAAACCAAATAAATTAATTTGGTCATAATTATGTAATCAATGTGACATGAACAATTATGATGAAGAGTAATTGAACACGGAAAAGTTTATGATGTTTAAAATTAATATAAATGTAAAAGAGATTAGTTTGTATGCAAAGATCTTACTTAATTAGTGATGGAAAACTAGGTTTGGATTATGTGGGGAATGATCTGAACCTTGTTGGTTTTACTATGGTTTCAGAAAGGATTAAGGAAGCCTCTACACTTTCTTCTCACTCTATTTTGGAGACAAGGGCCCTTAGAGAATGACATCCCATAGAAGGGGTTTTTAAATGATAATTGTTTCCTTTAACATTGGAGGAGTGGGGGGGGATCCTAAAAAAATGGCCCTCAAGAGACTGTTTAAAAATCTAAAAGAATATATTGTGTTTTTTCAAGAGACTATGTGTTTAGGTATAAAAGCGTGTGAATTTTTTCTTAGTTTGTTTCTTGGGTGGGAAGTTAGTGGCATTGATGCAAATGGACTCTCTGGGGGTCTCTATGCGATTTGGAACCCTCTAGTGGTTGATGTTCGCCCTTTTCAAACGTGTGCAGGGTTGATGCTTGAAGGGCGAATGTGAGGTTGGGATACTCCTTTCAAGGTCATCAACTATTATGCGTCGTATGTGGGTAGGTTGGATTTCTGGAACATGATTAAGGAGGAAGGCTTACTTGATGACCCAAATGTGATATTAGGGGGTGATATGAATTTTACTACAGCTGCAAATGAAGTGTGGGGGCAGAATGCCATGATGGATGATATGGTTGAGTTCTTTGAAAAACTCTTATTGGATTATGGTTTAGTTGATATCCAACCTAAAAAATTAGAGCCTACCTGGAGAAACRGATGAGCGGTCTCTACAGGAATCAGTAAAAGAAYAGATAGGCTTCTGATGGCAGAAGAACTGGCTGAGAAGCTTGGAAGATTTAGGTCTTGGGTTATCCACTCTCAGATATYTGATCATTTTCCAATTAGTTTGCAGTTTGAGCTTGACCAGACTAAGCAGTCTTTTCCTTTCAAATTTAATCACATATGGTTAGAGGATGAGGACCTCAAGCAATTGGTTAGGGGTTTTTGGTGACAAGGGCTTACAGATGAACTAGGATCAGCTATGGAGAAGTTTACKAAAAAACTAGTTATTTTGAAAGGACTTGTAAAGAATTGGGAAAGAYAGAAGAAACAACGTCTATATGAGTCTATTGTGACTACAGAAAAGGAAATTGAATCTCTCGTGTCTCATAATGTGTTGGGGATTTTTTTTGCTGATGAGTGGAATAGATTAGAAGTATTGAAAGCTAAGAAGGCAAAGTTTCTGAGAATAGAAGAGGAGACATGGAGACTAAAAAGCAGAGCAATTTGGCTAAATTTGGGAGATAGGAATACATTTTTTTTCATTCCTATGTCAATCACAGAAGACTTAGAAACTCCATTTGGGACATTAAAGATGAGGTTGATGATTGGGTAAGTTCAAATGAGGATATTAAAAAGGAGGCTAAGAGGTACTTCTCATAGTTGTACAGTGACACAAATTCATGTACTATCAGTGCACAACTTGAGGTTGTCAGAAACATGACTAGTTTCTTCATTGAAAAGGAAGGCTCGATCATAGGCAAATCGGTCTCTCTTGACGAAATTTAAGAGGTCATTAAGGGATTTTCTAAAGAAAAAAGCCCTGGGCCTGATGGTTGGCCAGTAGAATTTTTTTTTAGAGTTCTTTGATGTTGTGGGAGAAGACCTACTCCAATTAATGGAAGAAAGTAGATTGACATGTAGTGTGTATGAGGCTATAAATTCTACTTTCCTCACTTTAATTCCTAATTGTGGACACCCAGAATCTTTTAACGAGTTTGGGCCAATAGCACTGTGTAACCTCATCTCTAAGATACCATCTAACATACTCAAGCCTAAATTTGTTGAGTACATGTCACTAGAACAGTTTGGATTCCTCAAGAATAGACAGATAGTAGAAGCTATTTGTATAGCTTAAGAAGGTCTGCACATATCAAGTTTAAAAAATTAGATGCCCTCGTCCTCAAATTGGACTTGGTAAAGGCTTATGACAAGGTCAACTAGGTATTTCTCAAACTGGTGTTACTTCAAATTGAACTCCCTATTTATGTTGTTGATTGGGTTATGGGATGTGTATCAAGTGCATGTTTTGCAATACTCATTAAAGGAAGCCCTACAAATTTCTTCAAGAGTAGTAGGGGACTAAGAAAAGGTTGTCCTTTGTCCCCTTTGTTGTTCATATTTGTTATTGAAGTTCTCAATAGGCTTATCTTTGTCACTCGAAGAGATGGAAAGCTTTCAGGTATAAAAGTTTTTATGACAAAGTTCATCACACATTTGCTTTTTGTAGATGATGTTCTCATCTTTGGAAATGGCATTGTGGAAGAGTGGCAGGAAATTAAGAATATTATCAATTGCTTTTGTCAAGCTACAGGTATGGAGGTGAGTGGGACTAAATCTTGTTTTCTAAGGAATGGGGTAACTGATGCAGAGATGACCCATATACTAGAGTTATTTCCCTTTAGAGTTGATTCATTAGAAATTGGATTTAAGTATATGGGCTTTATGTTAAGGTCGACATGCTACAGGGTCAGGGATTGGCAGTGGATTATTAAAAAAGTTGAGAATAAAATTAATCTTTGGTGCTACAAATGGTTGGGTTTAGGGGGAAGACTCACTTTAGTTTTAACTGTCTTGACCAGTATCCCAGTATTCTAGATGTCTTTAGCCATTATTCCTGCTACTACTATAAATTTGATCAGAAGTAAAATATTTAAGTTTTTGTGGTCAGGGTCGGTTAAGTACTCCGATAAAATGCATTTGACCAATTGGGAATCTGTGTCTTGTCCTAAGGTTTTGGGAGGATGGGGAATTAAACATCTCACATGGTTTAACATAGCTCTGAGTCTAAAAAATATTTGGAAAGGCTTGTGTGGAAGGGGATTTGGAGCTCTATTCTTAATGGAAAATACTTAAAAAATCTGACTTTGGTGGAGTGGGTCAGAAACTACAAAGACATGGGGCAAAAGGGGTCTCCTTTTTGGAGAGGTTTCTTGAAATTCTATCCAGTGATAGGTAATCTTCTTTCTTGGAAAATTGGAAATGGAGAACAACTCAGACTAGGCATTGATCCTTTTGTGAATGGGGAAGATTGTTACTCACTACCTGAAGATCTGTTGAACTATTTGGCTTTCAATGGTTTTAAAACATTGGCACATGTCAATATTACAGATGGAAAAACATTTGGATTGTCCAAATGGTTAACTTCTAATCAATTGGCACTTCAGGGGATTTGGGCCAAGGCATGGAATCAATACATCAATTGCTTAAAGAAAAGCATGCATCAAGCTCATTAGGGAGGAGGATGTCGTGATCTGGTTAGGCCATCCTACATGTATTATTTCTGCAAAATATTTGTATGGTAATATTGTTTCAAATATGACTGTAGGGCCCCCTGATGGGGTGTTATTGGGGCACATCTGGCAAGCAGCGGAGGTTGGATCCGGCCCACGAGGCATGGAGCCACGTGACGGGCTCGTGCCACA
>JASDQU010790120.1:196437-208435 GCA_032191745.1 Picea mariana | reverse complement strand
AGTAATGTGTAAGTTGGTCGATGGTGATGATCTTCCCATTATGGGGGAACATCATCGTACGAAACACGGAAGAGGCAACCGCCTTCATAGCATACATGTGGTTGCGTCCGAACAAGATATTGTAATGAAGTTGGGAATCGATAACTTCAATGTCAATGAGGATGGTTTTTCCCCCAAGTTCTATGGGGACATTTTGACAAAGCCTTGTGGAAGATGTTGGTTGACCATCGTAAGCTCGAAGGGTGATGGCAGAGGGTACTAGCTCAGGGGAGCCAATTTTCTGCCATATGTGTTTAGACATGATTCATGTGGATGCACCTTCATCGATGATACATCGATAAACTGTGGTGTTCCAGATATTAACTGGTATCTGGAAGGCTACTTGGGCGGGAATATGTGGTTCTCTGCTATCGAAATCAAATGTGATCAGTTGTGTGTCATATGGGTTGACTGCCCCCAAGGTAGAAAGAAAGGATTTCCGTTGTGATGGACAGGTTTGGAGGACCTCCAACACAGAAATGGTTGTAGGAGACTGGGCTAAGTCATCAACCAGACTATAATTATGAGCAACCCTAGAATGAGGGTTATGCACATTCCATCATAAAGGCATATGTGGTATGCAGGGAATGGGTTCCGCGTTAGGATGTGGAATAATCAATGGTTGTCCTATAGTAGCTAGCAGTGTTTCTGAGGCGGTTGGGGTAGAGTCAGGAGGCATACCGTATTGACAGTTGCGGGTTTGCAAAAGAATTTCTTCGTTGGTGAGGAGGACACTACGATCAACCGGATTCTCGGGTTGAGTGGCACCCGAGTTTGGATATTTCCCCATTTGTGGTAGGGTAGGGTTGATCGCTTGTTGGGTGTTCATCACACCTTGGTATGGTATGGGGTTTTTCAAAACATCCGGAGGCGGTGGTTGCAAATAATGTTGCGAGGCCTGCTGAGGGGCAGATGGTGTCAAAGGACCCTATGAGTTCATGGATGCCCTCATCCGTTGGAGATAAGGGATTTGGGGGAAATGATGAGTATAATGTCCATACTCACCAAATATAGCACAAGGGAAGTTAGTCCGAAGATTGTTGTTCTTCCCTTTTCATGGTTGATTGTTATTGGTTCCCCCTTGGGGGTCTTGGTATTGGTTTCCCCCAGCGGGATGGTTGTGGGGGTCATTCCCTCCTGGTCCTGGATTGTCATTGTTTCGATTTTTTCCTTTTTGCTCATGAGTCAGATTGGTCGTATTCAACTGTTCAAATGTATGAACCTATTGAATGGGAAAGGGCTGAACAAAGTTGACGCTGGCATGTGGTTGTCCCATTGGAGGATTAATCGGCTGGGGAGGACTAGGAAATGCGAAATATGGATTGTTATGTGGATAGGATCCATATGGCATATAGGAAGTAGAGGTACTTCCACTACTTCTAGGGTTATATCCAGGGGTTGGGAGTGGACCCGTACTAGATTGAGAGACCAGATACGGCATGGGTAACGGTGGGGGTACCCCCAATAACTCAGGGGGAACAACAGGATATGACTGTTGGTAAAGGGGAGGGGGGTAATAAGATGGACCTCCATATATAGGCAGATATTGTGGTGTACCATACATAGGTGGTTGTTGGGGGTGTGGATTGTGGTGTGTGGTGGTACCAATCAATCCATCCGTTGAGTGGGACATCCCAGGATTCTTGGGATGTCAGGTAGTATTGTGTATAAGTATCCTAACTGTGGGTAGATGAGGTCATATTGTTGAACCTTTCTAGTGGCTTCTTCTTCAGATTGGGGGAAGGTATCAGCCACATCCTTGGCAAGGAGGGAAACAAGTGATTTGAGAAACCAATTGAGGCATTGTTGTTTGGTGGCTTCAGCTTTGCATAGACTACATTGCCGACGCCATTAATGAATGTGGTCAGCGATATGTGTGGCAGAGGTTTGTTTAAACTCTGAGAGCAGTTCGATACCATTATTGTGACGGATTGGTAGTTGAAAGAAGATCAAAAATTCTTTGGCCAAAGATTCAAAAGTCACATGGGACCCTAATTTTTTGTCTACATACCACTTGGTTGATGGGCCAGTGAGTGTGCATTGAAATAACCTTAATCCGACGGAGTTGTCCATGATTTTGTTTGAAGATCACCATAAGTGGAAGGTCATGACATGGTTGGCAGGGTCGTCTCCTACCTTTCCTTCAAACTTGGGGATGTCCGAAGGTAGTTTGGTGGTCATTGCGGGCCATGTGGGGTCATGCAATATAGGATCATTTGTGAGCTTACTCAGATTGGATATGTTGAGAGAAGCCAAGTATGGCATCTGGAGTGGTGGTGGAGGATTAGTTCCAGCCATGGTGTGAGTATTTTGTGTACCTGACCTTTGCGGGGGGTTAGGTGGGATTGTACTTCCTCCTTGGGAAGAAGTGAGCCCCCCGCTTCCTTGTAAAGAGAAGCAAGTGGACGATTGACCTTGGGAAGTGGACCCAAGTAAAGTGGAACCAAGCAAAGCAAATCCCAAGACGGTAGCACTCACAGGGGTGTGAGAAGGTGGAGCCGATGAGTTGGAAAGACTAGAAACTCCCCCTAGAATGGGAAGGAGATTTAGCAAGCATCTAGAATGACAGGGATTCTGTGGGTCCCCTATGATGTCCGACTAGCGAAGTGGATGTGTGCAAATGGTGATGAGAGCAATAAATGAACAAGAGTCTTTGCTATAGTTTTTGGACCTTCACAATATATCTCACAATCGCATGTAATCACAATAGCATCATACATGAATCAATTGATAAAGAAGCATACATGTGGGTAGGTAGATTTTTTTCGTGTGGGAGAACAAAGAAAACAAATGATCATGTCCTAAAAGACGTAACGTCCTTCCTCTCAAAATAGCACTGGACCTTCCAATAGCACTCAACAGTGGGGTCTGAAGCCACCAGAAGAGGAACTAGTGAAGGATGACACAATCAGTTATAATGAGGGGTAGAGGGGGCATATCTTGAAAGAGTTGGTGATATTTACAAATAGCCACACAAAATTCGATCAAGGTGCAATTGCAACCCACAATTTCCACCTGGGTAGATGTCCTAAAATTTGGTCACTAGGTACCTCAGTCAAAGTGCGGCATTTAGATTTTCGGCCTCAGAAATGGTTCACCAGATAACAGGGAGTTATTTGGATGCCTATCCCCGAGATCCTACCTAGAATAAAAAAATTCTTTTGGCACCTCCAGTGGAGGAAAACTTAGTGAGTTTTTAGAAAAAATTTAGATGTGGTTGTTTGAGAGATTGGGGGTGTGAACCAATCTCGTTGAAATTAAGTGGGAGTGGATAGTCTCGTCAAGAAAAGGGTGGGGCGTTTCAGAATCCCTTTAGAGTAAACTTACTTCAACAGCCACGATTCTAAATGAAACTATGACAGTGAGTAGTGAATTTGTGTGTGAACAAATGAAAGTGTGCCAAATTTTTAATAAGTTAGGTGTCACCTTGCAGCATGTGGAGTTTGTGTGGTCCTTACAAGTCTTGATTACCTAATTTACTAAATGCCATTAGTATAGCCTTTCGTAATTTTAAAGTCCCTTGAGAGGCAAAAATAAACAACATTCATGCCACCAATGGATAAGTTGTATTAGTGGGAAAATACCAAAGAGAAAGGGAGACTTATGGGTCCCCTCTTCCTCCAAGGGAGGGCTCTTGAACCCCCAATGATTGAGCTCTTTTTACAAATAACAAACTAGAATGAAATGGTGAATAAATCCAAAGCTCGTTCACTAAAGAGGTGATGTGAATGGCTAAATGAGATGATGTTTGTATGTTGTAATGAGGAAAGAAGTTCCTCCAAGAGAATATAGGTAGCATAACAATACAAATGAATTCTTAGAAATGTAGTGCACCCATGGCCTCTTTTTATAGCAAAATTTTGAGGCATTATTCAACCAGTCCTTAGTGTGAACAAGGGGCTCTTTAGGGCACCCTTCGGTCTTTGACCAGCCCCCCACTTGGATTTAGCTTGGATTTGGGTGTCAAATTGACTTGGGAGATGAACCAGAAGTGGGTGGAAGGCCGACCAAAATCATAAATGTGTCATTCTGAGGTATGCGGCTTTTTGTGTTCTCAGTCACGCATCGGGCGCATGTGCGCTTTTCGGCATTTTCGACTAGCGCACGTGCACGTGCTTCCTTTGTATCCTTAGTGCATGTTGATTTTATAACCAATTGTATAGTTTTGTGCCCTTTGGAAATGCATTTTTGAAGTTGTGGGTGAACTAATAGGTGTTTGGAGATGCTGGATTCCTGTAACCATTTGCGGACAAAATTTCGGTGATGACAATGTTTTTTGTAATTTTCTATTTTAATTCAAAAAAAACAACCTAATGTATATGCCATGTGTCATTAAATTGCAACTGATATTATAAAATGGAAATTGAAAACAATGTAAATCATACACAAGCAAACCAAGGAGAGGAAAACCCCAACCCACCACAACCACCAAACATAAACACACAGATTGATGAGGGTTTGGCCACATTGAGATCACTTGTGCATGAACTAAGGGGCACAAGGGAACCTAGCCGATTGTCCTTGGCCACTTCATTGGAAACCATTGTATCATCCATTGCAAGTGCCCAAGAACAATTAACTACTATTTATGAATATAGGAATAGGATGTTCGACTTCTATATGACTGGACTCGAAAGAAACCAAGTTAGAGGCTTGGGTATTTCAAAACAAGAGTTGATGTCTCTTTTTATTGATCCTTGAACTAGATAACAATCACTTGTCAATAAGAAACACATTTTTATGGACTGGTCCATCCACCCACAATTTCTTGAAAACTCGATGGATAGGTAGTTCATGGTATTTGATAAACTTACCTACAATAACAAGGACGTGCTTTATATTTTACAAGAAATATTATGGGAAGAATTTATTTTGGATCACCGTGAACTACTTCGACATTGGTGATTTCAAAGGGGTGGGTCGAGGGTCCACATAGGATTGAGATCATGCTAGGAGTGATCCCATGTTAGGTCCTCGTCCCCCCAGGTGAAGGCCTAACCCCTTGCCTAGCATTATCCCATTACAGAGGGCTTCCAGCAGACATAGGTAGCTCTATCATCCTTGACTCGGAGTCTAGTGCAACATGGTAGTTTTGTTACACTATCTCGGCAGGAGGTGCATGCTGGTGACATTGACAGAGGGGTCGGAACTTCAACCCCTAGAGCAGAGTGCAGTGAGGAGAGGGCACATGGACAAAGCTGTCATTCATGTGAGCCTCACAAATGCTTGAGCTGTGGGAAGACTTTCTATGAGCCTATGGAGGCAAGTGGACATCAGATATTCATGGAGGAGGTTAGTATCTTAACCATCTCTATGTTCTTCATTGTTATATATTTCTATAATATTATGTGTATTTATTTTGATATTTTATTGTATGATGTTTTGCAGTTGTTACACCTGTATAGTAGACCCTCTATTTCGATAGTTGCATCAGTGTCTGTCTCCACCATTGATGTAGCAATAGAGGCAGCATGCTCATTCAGTGAACCGCATACATAGGTATGTGTCACATTTGATAAATTCACCATAGTGATTTCTTTATTCTCTGGCATCCTCAAATTTATAATGTTCTTGTGTTTTTACAGGTTGCGGGACCAAGCGGTGTCGAGCAATGTCCAGATGGGATGGACAAGTCAGTTGCTTCATAGGTATCATGTGTTGAGTTAAATTTCGTTTAAATCTCAAATTTGTTGTATTTATGTTGTTGAATTTTACCATTTGGTACTAATAACAATATTATTAATATGTATGGAGACAATTGATATTTTCTCTAGTTATAGTAATAGTCCAATCATTGGGAACTCGGCCATGGATTTTAGGTTACATGTGTCCAGTAAAAGTGTTATTCCATCACTTGTACAACCTGTGGGGGTTCATCTCCGCCCACCCCCACCATATTTCATATTCCATGCATCCTCAGTGGATGCACCCACAGGCCACCCACCCACACCAACTCTTCCATTGCATCCATCCACAATGGATGCACTTGTATGCCACCCACCGCCACCACCATTTCCATCTGTGCCATCCACCAAAGCTAACATAGTAGATGATGCCTCAGAGCAGGTCCTACAGCTGAGTGCTCCACCAGCCAATGACTCTCCATTGATGCCCGAGATATTCACGATGATATAATGTGTTGATGATCATTTTTTGTGTATCATGAATGGCATTGATTTTATGCATATTTATTTAAATTTCATGATTTGATCATTGTAACTAACGCAGGGTGGAATCATTGAGAGATTAGGGTCATGGAGGAGGGTAACACCCTCATGATTACCAGTACCATCTGAGGTGAGTTGTCTTATATTTAATTACAAAGTGTCATTTTGTATGTTTTTTAATTCATTGTGGAAAAAAACTTATAACAGTGTTTTTTCTTTGTGCAGTCTCTAGAGTGACCAACCACGCCCAGGCGCAAAACCACTCGAGGTGATTCTTCAAGCAAGAAAATAAAGTGTTGCAAAAGACTTCTCGATAAGAACTATGTGGAGTTTTTGAAACATCCAACGTTTTGAGTGGACACTCCACCCATCATCGAGGACAAAAGAAAGTTGTAATGATGTAAGAGAGTGTTGGGGTAAAAATAGGAGAGAGAGAGAGAGAGAGAGAGAGAGAGAGAGAGAGAGAGAGAGAATTTAGTCATTATCATTAGGTAGAGGGGTTGTTGAAAATAATAATTAAAAATAAGAAGTGATAAAATATAATAAATTGATCGAGAAAAATTAAGAATCTTGAATTGAATTAAATTGATGAAAAGTATTAAGAGTGATGATAAATAGATTAGAACGTAACTGAGCTATTAGATTAAAGTAGAGCATTAGGAAAAAGTATTGGGTAAAGGAACCATTGGAGTCGAGGAGGGAGCAATAATATCAAACTATTAATGGGAGCGAGGGGTAAAATCAATAAAAGAAAATAAAAGAGAAAGGATAAAGACATTAAAAAGCAGAGAGAATAAATATTAGGGAGGTTTATAGAAGTTTGTGAGTAAAGAGGGATAAAATAGAAAGAAAAATATAAAGTGTAACAAGGGAAAATAATAGGGTAGAGAAAGGAGGAACAATTGAAAGGATTATAGTAGAGAGAAGAAAATGTGAAATCTCAAGAGTTGTTGATTAGGTTAAAAGGATAAATCGATAATATATATTTTTAGTTATAGTTGGGATTCGATTAAATAATAAATTTAAAATTAGGGAAGAAGGTTGAACAATTAAAAGGGAGGTAAATATCTAGGAGATAGCTTGTATTAAAGATAATATGATTAAAACCAAAGAGTTAGAAAGACACGTTAATTTTAAAAGAAAAAGGAGTATCACGATTAGGGAGACTGAGTGACTAAGACAAACAAAGGGAGGATCGGGTTAGAAAATAGGGGAAAAACTAGAAAATTGAACAGGAAATGAAGAGGCAAGAGAAATTTGGAGAACAACAAGTGGTCAGGATGGGAGCAGGAAGCAACAAGAAATTAGCTCAGTTAAAGGGAAAAGGAGCGAGTGGTGGGAACTTACAAAGTCTAAGGTCAATGGTAAAGATTATGAATGTTGGGTTTCCAAGAGTGGCTAAGTTTGTATCCATCTTCGCGGTTAAAGTTGTTAGGACGTTTTTCAATTTCCAGGGCTTCCTGAATGAGCTGGGAGGAGTAGTGAGGGGTAGAGGCCAAGATTTTTGTTTGGTCAAAGCAAATAAGATGCGTTGATTTAGAAGAGTGTTTGATGATAGCTGATTTTAAGATCCGGTTTTGAGTAGTGTGAGCTATATGCTCTTTGAGCCTTTCTTTGAAGGTTCTTATAGTTTGTCCTATGTAAGACTTCCCACAAGAGCAAAGAATCTGGTATACTCCTAGGCCAAGCATTGGGTCAGATTTATCTTTAGCAGTTCTGAAAAGTTGTTTAAGGGTTTTGTAGGGTTTGAACATAGTCTTTATATTATTCTTAGCTAAGAGTTTCGCGATGTGATCGGTGGTTCCTTGAATGTAAGGGAAAGAGAGGAGAGCGCAGGAAGGAGATAATGAAAAGGAGGTCTTAGGTTTTGGTTTGATGGCTAAGCAGAAGGCCTGGTTAATTTGAGACCTAGAGTAGCCATTGGAAAAAAGGGTTGTGGTTAAATGGGCCTTTTCCTCTGCAAGGAATTGGGGGTCTAAAATCTGGATGTCTTGGGTAATCAAGATTTTAAGAAGAGAAAAGTTTTGGGCTAAGTGATGGTGGGAACTGGCGTGTAGATATATGTCAGTGTGAATTTGCTTACTGTAGACTTGGTGGGAAAGGGAGCCATCAAGGAGATGTGAGATGAGCACATCCAAGAAAGGGAGGGAGTTGTATTTTTTGGTTTCCATAGTGAATTGGATGTGGGGGGAAAGGCTATTAATATGTTGGAGGAAGGAGATCAAGTTGGTATGGAAGTGAGGCCAAATGAAAAACGTGCCATCTACAAAAAGAAACCAACATTTGGGTTTGATATGAAAGTTATTTAAGGCTAGATATTCAAAATGATCCATAAAAATATTAGTCACCGTAGGGGAAAGGGCAGATCCCATGGAAGTGCCTTCGGTTTGTTCATATAACACCCCTTTAAAGGTAAATAAATTAGAAGAGAGACATAATTTGATGAGGTTAAGAGTTTCTTGGTCAACTAGTTTTGAGATAAGGGTTAGGGCTTTAGAAATAGGAATTTTGGTGAACAAGGACACTAACCATGAGGTCATCATCATCAAGGTGAAGATTCCTAGTTTTATGAATGAAATCTATGGAATCTTTGATAAAAGAGGAATTTTTTTTTACTAAGGGTTGAAGTTTTTCGGTGAGATAACGAGATAAGGCATGAGTGGGGGCTCCTATAGTGCTTACTATAGGTGTGAGAGGAAAATATTTCTTGTGAATTTTGGGTTTTTTGTAGATCCTGGGGGTTTGGGGGTTGTGAGGAAGGATGTGCTTTTGGATAAATGGATCCAGAGAGGAGGCTTTGATGGATTTAGTGACATAGTTGGTAATGGAGTTAATAGGATTTTTGGATAAAGGTTTATAGGTAGAGGAAGACAATAGGTCAATTAGTTTGGGCTCATAATCATAGAAGTTCATAATAACAGTGGTGTTACCTTTATCATTTTTAAGGACAAGAATGTTGGGGTTCTCGTTAAGGTGAAGAATGGAATCTATCTATTATTTAGTAAGGTTGGGTTTAGGAGGCTTGGAACGATGCAGGATTTGTCTACATTCATGCTTAATTTCTTTGGCTTCATAATCTAGAAGTTGGCAAGTGATGGATTCTATGCAAAAAATAATATCTTCGTTGGGGATGCGTTTACGAGCTAAGGAAAAAGTGAACTCTTTTTCAATAATTTTATGAGTGGGAAGGTCTAACTTAAGAGAGGAAAGGTTAACCACTATAGAGGGATTAGATTTTGGTGAAAGGGGATGAGCGTGTTAGAAAAACAGGATCATGGAGCAATAAAATAAAACACAGAAGATACGCAATACAACAGAGACATGGATATGTGTGGTTCACCCAGTGTGGGCTATGTCCACCAGATAAATTACCAAGTCCTTCCTTTTTGTTATCCGTAAAAATGAAGGGATACAACCTACAACACACTTGTTGTAACTTCCTCTTCTTTCTCTCACAGTCTCCTCTCTCAGAATACAATATTCACAATAATCCAAAGCCACAATACAATTCCCTCATAAGAGAGGGTTTTCTTCTAGGGAAAAAAACCCTAAAATAACTTATATTTTCATATCCGTTAACTTATAATGAACGGTCCAGATTTACTATGAAAGTACAATATTTTACAAAGCAATTTTTCCCAAAATTTCGCTACAGGGATGTTGCCCCTAAATCCCCCACTAGGGGGGGCTACAAAAATTGTCACTACCCACCCCTGAGACCCCACTGGAAACAGTTGTGGGAGGGAAATCCCCCACACACCCCGTTAGGGAATGGGGTCCAAGCACAGCTGAAACAAAACTTTAAATCAGGAAGATAATCGGGCTCCACAACCAACAATCTCCCACTTTGAGACTAATCACAACAAATCCACTATTGTTGTACATGTTGGAATATACTCCACCTTGGACCTAGAAAATTTATCATCTTCAACTTCATGCTTGAATACCAACTGAAACTGAATAGGAACTCAGTTTCTCCCTAGTTACTCCCTTCGATAACATGTCTACGGGGTTTTTGCTAGTATGTATCTTTTCCAACTTCAAATGTCCATCTTCCAAGATGGATCGTATGAAATGGTACCTAAGTTGTATATGCTTAGTATTGTAATGGAAGGCTGATTTATTTGCAATATGAATGGAACTCTCATTTTCACAGTACAACCTGCTATTCTCCTGCTTCTTTCCCAATTCCTCCATAAACCTCTATAATGATCCAGATTATTTTCAGCAAAAAATGAGAGTGGAGATATAAAATAGAAATATATAGAGATATTGAAAGAGAGACAATAATATAATAGAGATATATCATATATATAATAAGGGGCACATATATAGAGTAATACACAATTTCTATTAATGAGCGAGATGTACAAAACTATAGAAATACAGAGTGAAAGACTCGCTAGAATGGTGGCAACTTATCTTTGAGAAGAGATGTGATGGATATTCGCATTTGCAAGAAGATGATTGTTACAATGAGGCTCTAAAGGCATTTTTAACATAAAAAAAAATCCAAAACACTAACCCCAGAAGATGAAAAGCCAACAATTTTGTGGACCTCGTTTTGGGTAGTTTGGTGTATCAACTTCTCGGGGGCGTAACTTTGGCATATGATCTTCGTTTGGGGAACATGATAGCTAGTTGGAAAGGTATAATTGAGGAGATTCATTTTTTAGGCTCAATCAGAGCTTTGGAATATAATTTAGGTACTTTATCCCGAAAAAAACATTATTTAGGCCCTCAAAATGGCCCTAGAAGTTTAGGAACCGAAAAACTGTTAAAAATAGTAAATTGTCAGAAGATTGTTTTGATCCAGCTGGAATAGGTTGGTATCCACCGATATCCACTTGGATAATTGTTGACGAGCGAAACTGACCGTCCGTCAACTGGGAGAGTGGAACCGGTCCGGGGTTGTCTAAATAACCCAAGCCGTTTGGAATGGACCACCCTGACGAGTTTAACGGCTCCGTTGGCCGCTCTAAGGTTTCGTATGAAAACCAAAGAGAGAATTGATCTGAGCTAAGTAATCTAAACGAACTAAACTAAAAAACTAATAAAACAAACTAAAATTAACTAAAACAAACTAACTAACTAAATAAAAGAAATTAAACTAATTAACTAAAAACAAACAAACTAATTATTACACTAATCTAATTAAAACAAACTACTAAATAAACTAAAACTAAATACAACTATTCTAACTATTATATACAATCTACTTATTACTATAATAACTCAAATCAACTATCTAATTATCAGCTACAATATTACTTATTTACAAATGTACACTATAAACAGCCCACAGATTTAATTAAAACCTACAAAACTCATGTGTTTTCTGCCCTAAGACAGCAAGATATGTTTTTTGATTTTTATATTTTATGAAAATGAAATAAAACTACTAAAATTAAACGATCTGATATAATTACTGAAATTAAACAACCTAATATAAATCTAATTTAAATTATATCTAATTTAAACTACTAAATGAAAACAACAAGGAAAAGACTAACTGACCTGTAAGCGCTCCTAGTTTATCCTGTGTGTGATAACTTTTAAGCTGGTCGGAGGAAGAAATTTGCACCGGTTGATTCCAAAGCTTCTCATAAACGATCTATTGTGCTGCTCTTCGAGTTGGTTTACAGGACAAACAAGACATAAAAGATTATAACAATCTTATGATTAATAAATCTCTGCAATAAGGGAAACCTGTTATGCAAGAAACTTATATTTTATAATTCAATCAATGAAGAAGATAAACCTGTCATTCACAAACTGAATTAACAATTGTT